>JAWDEX010000018.1:7800794-7817188 GCA_035221805.1 Trichilia hirta | reverse complement strand
TTCTCTCTTTCTGAATCTTCTAGTGTTTTTTAAATTTAAGTGTAGTAATAAAGTACTGGATCTTTGTCGTGCTCAATCGTAACCAGCTAAAACGAAAAGGTGCTGCGTAAATTCAACGAGTTCTTTTCGCTTTTCAGCAGTTGATTGAGGTGTGTTTTCTTGTTTTCTCGTCGACTTTATTATTTCACTTTGTCTCAGTCAATTTTGACGATTCTTGATTTCTCAGGTCCGATGCTCTGGAATGTCCAATTGTAATATTTGTGTTGTCTGATTTATGTCATGTTTGGTTTTCAAGAAAATTTAGCGCCGAGAATAAAATTTAGATGATCTTTTCTGGTTTCTCTCTGTTGTTCGTTCTGAGTGATTTGGAAGCTTTGTAAGCGGTGCTTTTGCAGCGACGTGGATTGAATGTGGCAATAATGAAATATATCAACTTTAGATTGTCTGATCATGCTTTTAAACGATCAAATGAAGGATAATTTAATAACTTGTTTCTTCATTTCTGATTGGGTACAATTTGGGAGAATAAATTCTAGTAGATTGACTCCTGTCTGTCCGCCGTTTTAGGGAAAATTCAACCACGCATTCTGGTTGATTATCTATTGGAAACTTGAATGGCTAATCGAGTGAAGGAAGATGAGAAAAATGAGCGAATAATCCGGGGACTTCTCAAACTTCCGGAAAATCGAAGGTGTATCAACTGTAATAGTCTGGTATGTCTTTTGTTGCCTATATTGCTTTTGCTTTATAATGAATTTAATCAAGTGCAAGAGTCATGCGCCTGCTGATTACTTTGTTGTCCCTCTGAGCACAGTAATGGAACTAGATTGCATGCAAATTGTTAGTGAAGGATAATTGATGACTGATTTAAGTTTAGTTACAATCAGTTAAGATTTGATAAGCTGTTTATGGTGTAAGTTAAATGAATCGATGTTGTGAATAACTTGCTTCAGTAGTCACAAGATTAAACTATAAGGTACCATTAATAAGTGGAGTTATTTGCGGATATGAAGCTAATGAAATGAATGAACAAGTACAGTTCATTTATCAATAGAATTATGTACAGCTCGTCAGGAAAAATGAGCCAATTATGCAGTTTCAAATACTTCTTAATATGGATTTTACTCAGGATCACGTTAGAAGTAAAGTAAGGCACTACAGAGATTCCACTAGTAATTCGAGAGATTTTGTTGAATTAGCTATGTTTCTGGAAATATTGTGCAGGGTACTCCTTTCTTGTCTAATTTAGAGGTACAAATAATATTAATCTTCACTTGCTCACCGATAATTGCTCGCTTCTGTCAATTTTTTATGGCGCAAAATAAATTTTATTTTAGTTGTAATTCATATATGAAGTTGATTAACTCAAGAGATACCATAAGTGGTAAGAAAAATGATGAAATAAACAATTTTTGGGCAAGAAGATCCTTGAATAACACTAATGCAATCTTGGAATGCTAATTCCTGAAACGACTCTGAAGCTACACTTCCAATTATTTTTTCACAGAGGAACTTTCATAAATAACAAATGAAGTACTGTGAATTATTGCTGTAGATTGGTCAAAGTTCTGGAGCCATATCTGAGTTTGGATTGCTAGTATGAAATGATATATTCATTATATTAGTAATATCACAGGATTTGTTGTGTGTGTATGACTGTTCTTCCTTCTTAAAGAAGCAAAAAATGTGATCGGATGTATTCCTGCTAACTTATGTTCTGCCAAGCAGGGGCCACAATATGTTTGCACAAATTTTTGGACATTCGTTTGCACCACATGCAGTGGAATACAGTAAGTTTGGATTTTCCTTTTTCGGAGATATTTTCTTAACGTATCCTATTCTGATGCCTGTTTTCCTGAGATCTTAGGTTTTGTCTCTTTGCAAGTTTCCTTAAATACATATCTGATGCTGTGTATATTTAAGGAAAGAGAGAGAGGTGAATGAATTGCTTGCCCTTTTGCTTAACTAGTTTAAATCTTTCCAGTCGGGAATTCACACACCGAGTTAAATCGGTATCAATGGCTAAATTTACTTCACAAGAAGTTAATGCTCTTGAAGAAGGGGGAAATCAGGTATATATGTGTTCTTTCTCCTGCTTTTTTAATTTGTGAATCTCCTTGGGTATATATGTGATGTTCTTTTCATTAGTCAGAAAATCTTTTTTTTTTTACTCCTGAAATAATTTGTATAATGTATATGCAGCGTGCAAAACAGGCTTTATTTAAAGAATGGGATCCACAGCATCAATCTGCTCCTGACAGCAGGTTACTGTTAATTAATATTATGTGCAATGATGTGTGTTAATAATTACCGCATTTCTGATTCCATGATTTTACTGTTAGTAATGTTGAGAGACTTAGAAATTTCATCAAGCATGTTTATGTGGATAGAAGATACTCTGGCGAAAGGAACTTTGACAAGCCTCCAAGGGTGAAGATGGTAACCTGGCCCTCACTCATTTGTTGATTTCTGTTGAGATATCTTTTGCAATTTGTGGTATATGTAGTAAAACTCAAAGTTAATTTGACATATTTAGTTTTCTATGTAGCAATGGACTTGTCTCCACTTCTCTTTTTTAATAATTGCAAATAGTGCAGGGTGACAAAGAAGACTTCTATGAGAACAGGAAAATAGATGCATATCAGGGGTCTCGAAGCCCACCATATGAAGATGTGTATGAACGCCGTTATGGTGAACAGTCTAGTCCTGGTGGAAGAAGTGATGATAAGAATTCAAGATATGATGATTACAGGAGGACTAGTCCTAATCGGCCTGAGATCATCAATGATTGGTGTAGAGATGATAGATTTGGAAATGGCCAAAAATTTGATGATCGTAGAATATCTGATGGAGATTCAAAACTGGAAGGCAGGTCACCTGAGCAACTGAGAGATGTGGAATCATCCAGCCCCCCCATGGTTCGGCCTGTTAGGGAAATTTTGGGGGACAATGTATTGCCTCTTCGTATAAGCGAACCTCAAAAAACCAATGGTGGCAGGACGGCTGATGGATCTGCACATACACAGGTGGGGATATTTGTAAACTGAGTACTTGTTTGTATACGCACATACTACTTGCTCCAGAAGGCCTACTTCTTGTTTCCATTCTATATCTTGGTTATATTGCGCGTGATGGTTCACAGCTGCTAAAAAGTTGGCTGTATGGCTATCAGTGATCCCACAAGCCACAAGTTAGTAGTTACTCTATGGAACATCAGGCTTGTCTTTGCCTTTTATTTAATTGTTGAGCTGATAGAACTTTCTTCTATTCTAAATCATTTAGTTTTTTCTAATGTTATGCTTTGATGAACCTTTTGGGAAGTGCATCATTGGTTTTTGTCTCCTTCAGTAGCAAGTTTCCCTATTCTTTTCATTTTCATTTTTTTGGTAAATTCCTAGTGTGATAGGCTCTACTTTAGAGAAAAACACAGTTCTTCGTTTTAAATGACACGTTGATTCTTAAAGTATTTAGACTTATCTCCCTTTTCTGTAAATGTATTCAATATATTTTATTGAACTTTTACCTATTTCAAAAGAAGTCTATTTCTCCATCCATCTAATATATTTTCGTGGTAGACTTGTCTGTTTTGCACAGCATAGTGTGCCAATGTGTGTTGACTCTGTAATAGATATTTATGTTTCATACATTCTGTATAGTGGCGTATATTTGAATTCTATTTTTTCCAAGTTAAAAGCGAAGTTATTATGATCCCATTTAACTGGATTCACCCACATTTATACTACAATTAGCATGAGCTCTTTCTCTGAGATTATTTTCTAACTTTGTTAGTTAGATTGAGTTTTGCTGATAAATGAAAGTGTTGTCAGTTTGCCTTTAGCACATTTTTTCCCCTTTAGGGTTTATTATTGGGTATATATTTTTTATCTAATTAATTTCCCTCCCTCTCTCTCCCATTTTATATTTCAGTTGAGCTTACTATGTTTTAACTTTTTTTCGTTACATGTCTGAAGATTCACATGGTTTATCTTAATTTTTTTTTCAGACATTGCAGATCTAGAGATCCACATAAGTATTCATTTGAATATTGTCTTTTGTTTATCTACCATTTCTTTTCCTTTGTTTCCTTTCTTTCAAATTTCTGGAAAAATGAAAGAAAAAGATATGGATTTACAGTATCATTATCTACAATTGCAGAGAACTGTATCTTCTAGCTTCTTGGGATCCACCAATGAGAACCCTGCAGAAGTCAAATTGGAGACTACTGGGAGTTTAATTGACTTTGATGCTGATTCCAAACCTCCTCCTATTCCAGCAGCTACACAAGCACAACAAACAACTGTGGCTCAGTCTGCTGCTGAGCCAGCAAGTTCTACCACTGACAACAACTGGGCTTCCTTTGATTTTGCCCTGGAAGTGAAAGTCTCTCAGCCTTCTCCAAATTTGAATACTTTGGAATCTGTTTTTTCTCAGTTGTCAGTGCCAGCATCTGTACCTGGTCAAGTATCAGGAATACCCAGTGGTGCAGGTGCACCAATAACTGCACCTGTAACCAATGTGAATAAGTTACCAGTTGGTAATTCACCTGTTGCATCTGTGGCTCACACACCGATTTCATCCTTCAGCTTTGCTGCCCCTGTAGCTGCACCATTGAGTGGCTTTGCTACATTCCCCCCTGGTAATGTTTCAGCACCTGCTCCCGGAGTGACACCCGTCATGCCTGTCAATGCCAGTAATTCCTTTAGCATGCAGCATCAACAGCCTTCTTTATTTCCTACTGCTGGTGGTCAGACTTCTGCATCACAATTTACACCACCAGTTAATGGGGCTTCAAGCAATCAGGTGGGCTTTTAAAATTTGGTCTTCTCAAATCCTATATGATATTTTTGTTAGAGTTAAAGTATATATTAAACTTGTTGCTTCCTGGCCTCAGCCATGGAATATGTCGCTTGCTCAAAATGCACAAGGGCCTTTGAGTACATCGGCTTCGCAGCCACCTCAATCAATCCTGAAACCTGCTCAGGATGTCACTTCTGGTGGTGTTGCAAAACCTTCTTCTGTGGAAGTAAAATCAACTGGAAGAAAAGAACTGCCTGCGGTGATGTTTATTTTTAAGTTTTCATTTAAATATATTTGCTTTATTTACACATCATTTATTTGTCATAAATCCTGGTTTGCTTGCAGGATCTATTTGCAGCTACTTATTCAACCTATCCTGCGTACAGTCCAGGGTGGCAAACTAGTCTACCTCATGGAATGGGGTTTGCTGGGCAATACAATACTGCAGTGGTAACTTTACATACCAAAGATAATTATATGTATAAACTGCTTGACAACTTATAATTGTTTATATGTTTTTCTTGCAGCCCATGTCTCATTTTGTTCAGTCCAAGGCATCAACAAACCCTTTTGACCTCAACAGTGATTCACCTGCAGTTCAAGCCCAAACGGTATGTTCTTTAGTTCATTGAGCTGATGCCATTCATCGCTGTTGATTTTTCTATTCTCATATGAGTAAATGTTCTGTAATGAAATTATGCAAAAACAAAGTTGAAAATGTCACATTATTGTTTTGCATATTTGGAGGGGATTCAAGTGCCTTTTAGCAATCCTGCAATAATAGGAGCTAAATTTATTCTTAGATCTTTCTTGAAAGGTTCGTTTCTTAAATTTGTTCAAAAGTTTAATATGAGCACTTAATGAACTTATTTTCAAGAACTTGGGTATTATATCATCTTTCCAAACTTTATTTGTCATCACTACACGTAGAAATAGCAGATAACATGAAGAGTACGTGGTTTGGAATTTTTGTTATTCTTGATCAGTCAAATCCTAGAGCATGTAATAGGTTAGATGAAGTTTGGGTCAAGCCCAACCTCCACTCCCTTCTTTTTTTATTGCAAATCTAACAGCAACTCAGTAGAGTAAGAATTCTTTTGTATTTGGGTGATGCAGTTTCCTTCAATGGCATCCTTACAAGGTGCTTTACAAAATGCATCACCTCCTTCGGGCTTATTGCGTACTTCAAGCCTTGGTACCCCCTTACCAGCATGGATGCCACCGCCCTCATCACCTTATCCATCGGCTATACCTTCCCAGATGCTGACTTATCCATCAGCTATACCTTCCCAGATGCCAACTTATGTACCAGCTATGCTGCCAAGTAAAACCATGTCTTTCTAGTGTGCTTTTCCATGATTAT
Source organism: Trichilia hirta (assembly GCA_035221805.1). Lineage (NCBI taxonomy): Eukaryota > Viridiplantae > Streptophyta > Magnoliopsida > Sapindales > Meliaceae > Trichilia > Trichilia hirta. The sequence goes on along the minus strand of JAWDEX010000018.1, from coordinate 7,811,028 downwards.
TACTGCCATGTCTATGCTATATTTGCCCTCTTATTGTACTAAATTCTTCTGAAAAATTTGCAGGGCCATACATGGCGCCACCAGTACCTGGTACCATGCCACCTTCTGGGTAATTATTTTGATTGAAACCTTTAAATATATTTTGATATGTTGAGATGTTTTGCTACCCATAGTTTTAGATTCAGTGTTTGGAAAAAACCAGTAAATAAAGTGGCTGGGCGTCAGGGACCAGCCTAGGTTGAAGGAAGTATACAACATAAATATTGTACTGGTATAAATTATCCCACCTGAAGGAGATTTCACTATTTTGTCGAAGGGAAATTTTTTTGATAATTTATTGGCAAATTAAAATTACCGACATTGAACGCATGTTGAAACCTTCAACAATACTTTGCAGGCAACAAGTAATAGGAGGGCTTGGCAGTGAGGGTCCCACTTTTGGCTTCATGAATCCGGATCAACAGTTGACTGGTAGATTCTCAGCTCCTGCTACCCCGCAGCCTTTCTCCTCTGGAAGGAACCCATTTGGATAAATATGAAGAATAAATCACCTATAATTCTGTCATAGTTAAGCATCTCCTTGTTGCTACCTATCAAATTGCTGGGTGGAAAGTTTTGGTGCCTTTATTGTAGTTAGATGGATCCAAGCCAAAAAGAAGCTTTGTCATGTTAAAATCCAAGGTGAGGTCTAAATATCCTTATTGGCCATGGAAAATTAGATTGATTGATTCTGTCAAAGGCATGGAGGGGAAGAAAGAAGAGAGAGTTGTTTAAAAGGTGTGCATAAATCTCTATTATGATTTAGGTGGTTATTTTTTTTCAAATGCAGTATGTTGTCTATTGTTGTATTTTTAATGTTCCATTGAGCGATTTCTGTGTGCTGCCCGCTGCCGCTCAAAGTTGTATAATTTTGTTGTGGTGGTTATGTTGTATGATTTTGCCCCCTGTTAATTTCTTGGCGAGCTATTTGAGTCTCTGAAAAGTAGTCATAGTTGAGTACACTGTATATACTAATATTATTGAAGGTTGAGATAGAGATGAGAAACAAATTGGACCCGACCCAGTCCCGCAAAAAACCTGGTGTTTCAGTTGTGGGTTAACTGGACCCGCTTAACTAAAAGAATCAAATATAATTTTGAACTTTCAAAGTCAGCACGAGGTGCTTGCCGAGTGCTGACTTCAGATAATCAGGAAAAATTGGGGCCGCATGTTTGGATATCACCATTAATCGTTGTTGATAACAGTTGAAAAATTTCTTTTATATTTGTTTGCATTAAACGTAAAATCACTAAAATTTTCATTTTGTTCTTTGCTCAATGGTAATATTATAATTACCATCAGACTAAGCATTATTTGCAGATCTAAAATTTTAAAAATTTAACTTTAAATTAAGAAAAAATGATTTGTCTTATAGAAATTATAATATTATTATTGTGTAGAGAATTAAATAAAAATTTTAGTAATATTAAATTTGGAGTAAAGTAGTGTCAAAAAGTTTTTACGGCGATAGTTGATGGGGTCAACGACGTAAAATGACAAATAATAATTAAATTTATTCTGAATTCAGAGTTATAGTGACTCGCATATGTTGGTTTGGCATGAATATTTATTGGAATTTTAGTTCAAGTTTAAAGTTTCATTATTTCATCTAGGTTTGGATTTGGGGACGGCAAAACTCGACTATAACCTGGAATTTTGCCATCCCTAGGTTGAGATAACTTTTCAGATAATATTCTATTGTTGTGTTCCTTAAAAAGACCAAATGATAATGTTAAATATAAAATGCTGAGCAAATTTTATTTATACAAATAAATATGATAGTGTTAATGTAAAACAATGCAATAGCACTGATTGGATGAATGATTGAGCTAGCAGCTGTGATTACCATATATTTGATGACTTGTTTTACGATTTAGCTAGTTTGTGTTACTAATTAAATATTAAAAAGTTAGTTTGTCTAAATAAATTGTATAATTTTTTTAAGAATTGATATGTTTAATAGTATTCAAGACTAATAAATTATTTTTTCGACATTTAATTATTTTTTCGACATTTAATCTTGGAAAATTGCATATTTTATATTATTTCTACCTTGCCTTGCTGCATTTTCCTTTTCTAATTGAAAAGCGCTCATGCTGGAGGGAGCACTCTAACTTAGTGATTGGACCGTTAGTGCATGCATATTTGTATCGTCTAGATCTAAACTCCCATATGAAGCCTCTGTTATAGTTGCACGACAAACAAAAGGGAAAGCCATCGCGATACCAACCCTGTTTGCGTCGATTGCTACGATACTTGGGTTAGTATCACGTCCCAATTATAACTTACAACTGGCTGTTTACTGGATATCCCAATTCTCTTGGTGGAAGAATGGGCATGGGTCTGGGCTTTCGAAAGGATTTATAACTCCACTACTTATGAAGATTTTGTTATTCGCAATATTCAATCCACAAAATGATTAAGAATTGGTATGGGATGGCGGGGACAAGACATCGAATGCATTACTTTTAGGACACCAAGGGAGGGCAGAAGGTTTAATTGTAAGATTTTACTTCAATAATATACGAGTTAAATATATATTAATTATGTATTATGTATTATGTATTATTATAAAAGTTAGTACCATTAAATTAATTGAATTATGTTAAATAAAATATAGACTTAATTTATTATAAAAATATAAACCTTTTAATATGTAAAAATTAGAGTTTTATTTTATTTGATGATAAATCAAATAGAAATAAATAATATAGAGTTGTCCAATTATATAAGATTCTTATACTAATTAGGTTATAATTCCAAAACTTGAATATAAATAGGGTATTATTTTGACACAGTGAACTCAAAATAAAGTTCTATATAAAAATACTAGTATTAAAACTTGAAATATCTAAATTTGATAGTTAATTCAAAATTTATTCTCCAGCATGAATTTGGATATATTGTGTGTTAATATTTTTTGTTGATTTGACATGAATGTTCCTTGAATTAATAGTATTATTTAATTATGAATAATCTAACAAATGGTATTAAAATCCCTTTAGGTTGAATCATTTAGAAAATTTAATAATTTTATGAAATATATATATATATATATATATATATATTAGTTCGTTATTTTAATACAAATATATGTATATTATTGGGTTAATATATAAGCGAATTACTTCATTGAATTATTTTGCGTGTATACATGTTTGACTCTATAGATTTAAGAAATACATAAGCATATTTAATTGTATGTTTTCATTATTTTAATGTATGGTACGAGTAAAATTTGAGATGAAAACCCATGAATTTTTTTTCTCTTGGATTTAAAATCCACAACCATGGTAACCGAATTACCTCCATAATTTTCAACAAGAAAATTATTTTCAACTGCTCCACTTTCAACCGTTCCTTGTTAATTTGGTTACATTCGATTATGATTGAGGTGTTGTCACACATGAGGATGTCAAGAGGTGACTTCCCGTGGTGGTGGCATTGTTATTGTGGCAGCTAGCTAAATGAGCTATTGGATGGATTGTATAGTTTGATTTAAAATTATAATTTCACACATTCACAAGGTAAACTGACCTCTAGATAAATAAGTATTTATAGAGATTAAATATAATAAATACTACTCGAGTACTCATGGCGCTCCATTCAAATTTAATATATATCTAAACCATGATAGATTGATATATTTACTATCAATTATATTAAGGCTTATGAGACTCAATCTTATTTATGATATTAAGGAATACCTTATCATAAGAAAACTATTAAAGAAACATAATATCTAATTTGTCATTAGATTTAATAACAATAACATTATGTCTAATATTCTAAAATAACTTAATTAAAGAATATCTTATCAAAATAAGCTCTATAGTAAAAATTAATTTATTGAGAATATAAAGATGTCTGTATGAATGTAATTTATGCAAATATTTACTAGCCCAAAAGAAGGTTAATATTTGGCCGAATTACATTTTATACCCCTGGTAACAAATATGTAACAATTATAAAATTTTTTCATATGAGCGATAAGTTGGTCCAAAGATAAATGGGATTTATTGTCAATATTTAATGATTACACTAAGAGTACTACTTATAAGTTGACCTTTTGTCCAAAGACTAAATGTCAATTTTGTACTAAACATCTAATAATGAGCCTTTATCGTTATTGAACTTATTGAATTTATAAATTAATTAATTGCTTATATGATGAGGAATTTATGTGAGCTTATTTTTTTAGCGATTATTTTTGTTTCTAATATTATCGCTAATATCAATTCAATTCCCCTATTTAATGTTACAAACTTCAAAGTATGAAAAGAGAATATTATAATTATTCTCAGTATTGCTCATTTAGACTTTACACTAAGAAAAGAACAACCCGCCAATCTTACAGACAATAGTTCTTCTGATGAAAATAGGAATTTTGAAAAGAGTGTTTAAATCACACAAGCCTTAAGATTTTGAAGCGTACCATTCGAAAAACCTTTAGGGGCATTATAATTGAAGAACTTACCACTGAGTTTTTGAGAAAATTGAAAAGAGATTTGCCAAGAATGAAAAGAATAAAATAAGTACACTTTTGGTAAAACTCACTTCTATGAGATACAAAGGCAAAAAAAATATAAGGGATTATATCATAGAGATCTCTTATTTTACTTCTAAATAAAGGGCATTTAAGCTAGATTTATCCTAAGGTCTATTTGTGCATTTGGTCTTTATCTCTTTTCGTACACAATTTAGTCAATTTATGGTGAGCTATAACTATCAAAGGGAGATATGATCTCTTAATGAGTTCATCTCTTATTGTGTGTAAGAGAAAGATAGAATGAAGTAAGAGAAGATTAAAAGTGCTCACTTAGCAACAACCTCTAAAGATAAGAGTAAAAGGGAAAAAGAAATTAAAAAAGAACTACAAATGTTGCACCACAAAAAGAAAATCAAAAGAAACAAAATAAGAAACCTACTTGTTACTTTTACAAAAATAATAGGCATATGAAAATGGAATGTCCAAAATATCATGCATGACAAGTAAAGAAGGATACACTTCTAACTTTAGTTAGTTAAATTTAACTTTCATACTTAAACATACTTGGTGGGTAGATTTTGGTGCTACTACTCATAGTAGTATGTCTATGCAAAGTTGCTTGAGCTATCAACAGCCAAGTGATGATAAAAAATACGTTTATATGGGGATGGCAAATCAATAGAAGTTAAGGCTATTAAAATTTTTAGGTTATTGTTAAAGATTGATTTTTATTTGAATTTAGTTGAAACTCTATGGTATCGTCATTTAGATGAAATTTTATTTCTATTTTTGTATTAGACAAATCAAGTTGTTCTTATTTATTTAAAAAATAATAATTTTAGTCTTTTTCAAAATTCAAATATTATTAGTACAGGTTCTTTATTATTTGGTAATAACATTTGATATAATTGCCTCATCTAATGAAACTTTAAATATAAGTACATGAGATTTAAAACGAAAATTAACAAAAGGAATTCTATCTCATTATGGCACAAAAGTTTAAGACATATTTCTAAATAAAGAATTGAACAACTTGTGTCTAATAAAATTCTCGATTCTTTTGACTTTACAGACCTTAACACTTGTGTTAACAATATCAAAGAAAAACAAACAAATATAAGGAGATGAGGTATCAATGGAACTATAGATGTCTTAGAATTAGTTTATACAAATATTTGTGGACCTTTTGCTATAACTTTATAGAATGGTTAATAATATTTTATCACATTCATCAATAATTTCTCACAATATGGCTACCTATACCTTATCTATGAGAAGTCTCAATCACTAGACATATTCAAAAACTATAAGATTGAAGTTAAGAACAACTTAATAAAAGAATTAAAAGCATTAGATTTGACTATGAAAGTGAATACAATAGAAGATATGATGGATCAAGTGAACAACTTTCAAAATTTTTTGCTCAATTTCTGGAAGAGCGTGGTATTATTCCATAGTATACTATATCAGAGATGCCTAGCATGAGTAATATAGTTGAGAGACTAAATCAAACACTAAAGGACATAGTAAGAAGTATAATTAATCATTCTGCCTTTCTACAATTACTCTAGTCAAGCATTAAATACTACAGCGTACAAGCTCAATAGATTTTCAAATAAAGTAACTATTAAAACCCCACATGAAATTTGGATAGGTAAAAAGCCTAGTCTAAAACACTTGTATATTTGAGGATATTTAGCTAAGGCATGGCTTTATAGGCCAAGTGAAAAGAAACTGGACTCTAGAAATATTAGTTGGTAGTTTACTAGATACTCTGAGCAATCTAAGGGTTACAAGTTTCAATTACCAAATTAATTTTGGAGACAAAAAATGCATAATTTTGTAAGAGTGTTAAGTTTGTAGAGAGTAATATAGTAAGATACTTAATCCTTGAAGAGGAATATATTACTATTCTTGACATTGTCTAAGTAACAAATTTAAAATAGCAAGTCATTCTTGAGGATTTTTTCATTTAGAATCAAACTCTACAACCTCAAGAACAAATGTTATTAAAGAGATCCACTAAAGAAAAGACAAGTGCAATTCTAGATGATTATATTTTCTTTCTCTAAGAATATAAGGATGGCATTAGAATGAAGGAAGATGATCTAATCAACTTTCATCAAACCATCAAAATCTCTGAATCTCAAATGTGAATTGATGCCATGAATGAAGAAATAAAGTCCATGAAAGACAATAACATTTAGGATCTATTTTTATTATGTAGAGGTGCAAAATCCATTAGTTGTAAATGGATATTTAAGACCAAAAAGAATTCAAAGAATGATGTGAAAAGATATAAAGATAATCTTGTTATAAAGTGTTTTATTCAAAAAAAAAAAAAAAGATATTGATTTTAAAGAGATGTTCTCTTTGATTTCATCAAAAGACTCTTTTAGAATAATAATGACACTCATGGCTTATTTTGATTTTGAGTTATACTAAATCAATGTAAAGACTACATTTTTAAATAGTGACATTTGTGAAACAATTTATATAATGCAACAAGAAATTTTGTATATGGAGACTCAAAGAAAATGGTTAAAGAAATTTATTTATGGACTCAAACAAATATTTTGTTAATAGTATCACAAGTGTCATCAAGTTATTATCTTTTTCAATTTTAAGACGAACATGGTTGATGATTATGTGCACCAAAAGTTTAATAGGAGTAAGTATATCTTTTTGGTCTTATATATTGATGACATATTACTTGCTAGTAACAATATAGACATTTTCTATTAAACCAAAAAAATTTTAGCTAAGAATTTTAAGATGAAAGATCTTAGTGATGCTTCTTTTGTATTAGGCATATGGATACATCTAAATTGCTCTCGACGTATTACAAAGCATTATATTAAGAATATTCTTAAAAGATTTGGTATGCAAAATTATAAAGTCAGTAGCACTCCTATTGCTAAAAGAGATAAGTTCAATTTTAATCAACGTAGAAAAAGTAAGGTTGAGAAAAAAGAGATTCTAGTTGAGATGCTAAGCAGATATTTTAATAATCATGAAATGGATCATTGGATAGTAGCCAAACGAGTTATATAATATTTACAATAAACAAAAAACAACATGCTCATATGTAAGAAAATAAGTAAGTTAGAGATTATTGGATATTTAAATTCAATTTATGCCAAAAGCTAAAATAGTTAAAAATCTATATCAGGCTATATCTACTTACAACCTAGGGGAGCTATTTCCTACAAGAGCGCTAAGCAGACATTCATAACTTTTTTCACTACAGAGGCAGAATATATGACATATTATGAGGCATCCAATCATGGAATCTGGTTAGAAAATTTTGTTATTAAACTGCAAATTATAGATAGCACTAAAAGATCATTAAAAATATTATGTGATAATGAATCAATAGTATTGTATACTAACAATAACAAAACCTCAACAAAGTTGTTAAAGAAAGAGTTTAGACTGGTCAAGTATCTATAAAGCATATTTAGACAAGCTCTATAATTATAGATTACCTTGCGAAGGGATTACTACTAAAGGTCTCTTTTAAGCACATTACTCATACAAGTGTTGTATCTCTAGAGGACATGTGATTTTAGTAGATGTTTATATTTTGAGTGATATTTAGTTATAGACATGTTTTATGGATTATTTTCATGATTATTTACTATAGTAATAAAGTTTCGTTCATTTATACTCTAAATTTATTTAAAGTAGATTTTATTAAGTAAATCAGTTAAAAATAAACATATTAAGATTACATTACATGTAATTTTTATACTACATATTCGTACTTGATCTATGCATTTGATTGTATTAATATATGTGACCATTGAAGGTCTAGTTAAATGGAACGAAGATAAACTTGATTTTATATTGATATAATTAATAGATGAGATTGTTAAAGACACTTTTGATGATGATAGCACAATTTTTGAGCTTATAAAGTCGTAATACACAATTATAAGACATATATGACCCAGTTGAGAGATTATTAAATTTTAATCCAATAATATGTTGGTCATATACGTATTAATTATCTATTATATACTATCATAAAAGTTAACCCAAATAAATTAATTAAATTACGTTAAATAAAGTATAGGCTTAATTTATTATGAAAGTATGGATCTTTTAATGTATGAAAATCAAGACTTTATTTTTATTTGATAATGAACCGAATAAAAATAAGCAGTGCAAAGTTATCCAATTATACAAGAATTCTTAATCCTATTAAGTCATGGTCTTAAATTTGAATATAAATAAGGTGCTATTTTCTATTAAGAACAGTGTTATTTTTTATTGAGAACGTAAAAAAAAAATTTTTTTTTGTGAAAACATTAGCATTTAAAATTTTAAACTAATATTACTTACGTTTTATTTTAAGATTATTTGAAATAACATGCATATATTAATACTATTTTGAAGTCAATTAAAAAGAAAATGTAAATTAAAGAGAAGAAAAAAGAGGATGACAAGAGTTATGTCATAACCCGATTTCGAACTTAAATAAATCGATAAAGATGGAAGGGGACTAAGTGCAAAGATTTCAAAAATTGAATTTTGTTGTGAAAAACTTGGGATTAGATTGTAACCTCCTTAAATGATGGGGATGTGATTAATAAAAGTAAATGAGAAAAGGAAGCAACTGCTTTTGTACGGAAAGTCAACAAAGAAAAAAGGGAAAATGAGTAAAATCCTCATGCAATCACAATTTTTTATATGACTTTGGAATCAAAAATATGGAGTAATGAATGAATTTTAAACAAATAAGAAAATCCCACTGGTGTATCATGAAAGGCATCCTATGGGCATTAATTTGCTGATTGTTTCCTATTAACAAAAAGGAAACAAAAGCACACAATGTAAAGCTTGGATGTCTATTTCCTTTAGTATTTAATTGAGAGAAGCAAAAGGAAAGAACGAAATTGGGATTTGTTCCTTAACAAAATGAGATCTATGTCTATATAAACAATAGCTGCAATGCACAAAAGGGAGGGGGGAACAGCCGTTTAGGATACATGAAGAAGTTCAGTAGCAGCCTATCTTTCATACACCAACACAGCCCCAATTTCTCCCAAACAACCGCTAAATCATCTTCCGACAGAACCCATGTTCACGTAGAGAGAATAGCACCCTGTCACCACCATTCTTTACTTTTGGACGTCGACCGAAGCAACCTCCCCAGCAGTGATAAAACCTTGTCAAATAACTCTTCAAGCAGTTACAAAACAGAGGCAAACTGCTTTCCCGAACAGGTATGGTCATAGTCTCTGTTGTTCGTTTTTTTATTTTTGCTTGAATGAATTGATGATATTTGGGTGTGTACATCTGAATGTTGTTTGCTTTGAATTCGGTAAAGGGCCATTAAGCCATAATTTAGTTTGTATTTTACTTATGCATAAACGATGTGGCATTTATGTATAAACGATGGAAATATGGGAACTCAATAGCCTGCAATTCGTTTCATAGAATATGGTTTAGTTGGGTGTTTTCTTCATACATAAATGAATCGATATGTTTGCATCAAAAAATTCGTAGAAGCAAAAGGATTCATCACCAATATAGGAAGTAGTGTAAGCCACCTTCCTTATACCTAGATATATTGTTTTTAAATCAAACAAAAATGCAAAAGAAAAACTGCTTGAGAACAAAAAAAAAAAAAAAAGAAGAAAAAGGAGAGAATTAGATGCATGAGAAGTGAGTGGGCTTAAATTAGAATGTGAGTTAATT
>JAWDEX010000018.1:7776027-7792647 GCA_035221805.1 Trichilia hirta | reverse complement strand
GAAAAGACTGGAGCTTATGATTGAAAGGATACAAAGCATCCCAAGCTCACCCGAAGAACGCCTTCTGCACCCAAACAGTTATGCCCACCTTCGCAATTCTCTAGTCCTACATCAGAGTCACAAGGTAAATACAGGTTAGCAGGAAAACCAATGCCAGTGGTATAATCAGCAAACTATATTGTAAATGCGGCCGCTAATCTCTCGTTCTGTGAAACACTTTGCCGACTTTAACCAGAAAGTATAGGCACAAAAAGCTTTTTTAATTTCTAAATTAAACTATCTGATGAAGCAAGTTATCGGAAAACCTATGTTATAATGCACTAACTTTAAACAAACAAGCAAATCTTACTTTCCATTTCTGTTAAGGCTGCACTGCTATAATCTCGAATTACCCATGCTAGTAGGTTTGCAACTAAAAATATCAACCCATAAACATATCTAGCCATCCAAGGATTGGACCCATTGCGAAACTGGCTACACCACGAGTCCTCCTTGAATATAGCACGCCTCTCATTGCCACTTCTTCTTTCGCTCTCCATTCCTACTTAGACCCAGAACAACTCTTCATCACATAAGAGCATCAATGGATTGAAGCAATGAATTTCATAGTCTGAGTTGATCTTCACCTGCATTGCACAAACTACAACCCTATTATCATCAAAGATACATATACTGTTACCTAAGCGTCAAAACTGGAGTAATGTAATACACAAGTTTGAAAACATTAATAAAACTGGAAATGGGTTCAATTACAGTTATTACAGGCTCGGACTAAGTAAATTTCTGGATTTCATATGAACTCCTAAAATATCTTGCAATTTTAATGTTTTCCAAGTTCAACACTTTGGCTACCTGTCGTTCACTATTGAACGAGGGTCTCTGCCAATGCAGGCTATCTAAGTTATACTACACTCAGCTACTGCAGACAAATTTAATGAAAGCGAAAATGTGCTCGGATGCAAGATTATTAACAAAATCGGGCCACCAACACAAAATTGCAAGGCCTTGATTGAACAAGGCGATCATTTGGGAAAAATATATATATATATATATATATACACTCTGTTAGATAGATGTGAAGATTGGTTAGCATATACGTGCATTCCATAGATAGGTATATTCTTCAAACTTTGATAGATCTGATTACGACCGTTAGATCATGACCCCACATTGTATGAATAGTAATCTATTCATCTAGTGGTCAAATTTTAGGCTTAAATATTTTGCTTAGAGAGGTTCCTTTACTTCGGGATCACAACTCAGGCACACAGACGCAACACAAGAACTTGGTGAACAGTTGAAAAGAATCCAAAATGTCCACAGAATCGTTAAACTCCAAGGGAAGCGTGTGAGCATTAGATGAGTAAAGGGAATCTTTTCTTCTCTAGCAAGTCGTCTAGAGTGGGCTAACCATAATAAAAATAACTCTTCAGACGATTGTACCCCCCCCAGCTCCAACTAGGCACAAGAGAGGATAATTTTAATAGAAGGTGGTAATTTGGTTATTGACGTGCCCCATTCATTATTTGCATCGATTGGAAAACACGGAAACTGCCACTGGATTGGAAAACGCTGGAGAATAGAATTCTTCGCTTAGGGATTTGCGATTTAAAATTAATATATCGAAATTAGCGGTGCAGGACCAGAACCATAAGTCAAAAAGATAATTAATTAACTAATTAAAAAAAGGAAAAATCACCCTCTTTTTCTTTTCTTTTCTTTATCATTTTGAAAATAAGGAAAATCACTCTTTAAGTCTTGTATCTGCTCTTTGTTTACTCGGAGGAAAATGAATTAGCATCCCATAATAACAAAATAGATTAATTAATTTTAAAATAAAAAGAATAAAAGAAAACGGATTCTTGTTTAAGTTTAAGATCGATTACCCTATCTAGGTGATAGTGATGAAAAGAATATTGTAGCCGAAGCTCTCCATAGATACTGAAACGACAATGTATCAAGAATCAAACGACAAACTTACAGAGATTGAGGAGATAGGGAATGTAGATTCAGAGTTACTTGAAAATGCTGCGGATGCTGTTGTCACTGAAGATCTATAACCCTCAACCTCGCTCCTCTCGTTCTCGATTTCTCTCTCAGATAACACCAGAGAGAGAAAAAGAAAGAGATTGATTTTCTGTTTTCCTTTTCAGTTCATTGGTTTCTTTTAAAATAGATGGAGAAAGAGAGAAATATATAGGTGCTGTTGCTTTTGAAGCTTTTTCTTACTTTTTCATTTTTAGGCGCCGTAAGCTTCCTGTTTCCGTTACATTCCGTATCTTTCAAGATATAACCTCTTGTAAATTTATAAGATGATATATTTTGTAATGGGTTTTACTTTTGAATACAGTCAAATTAGGAATTAATTATATAGTGTTTATAACGTGAAATTCATGTCTTACGATACTATCAACAGTAAAATATTGTAATATTTTTTTATGAGTAATTAGTAGTAATTTTAGCAAATTATGTGATATTCATACAAGTTTAATAATGCTGAGAAACTTTAGAATGTTTTGTGGCGGATCACGAATTTATAGTTATGTATATCATTGGACGGTTGAGGATTAATATGTTGATGTTGCTTGTCTTGGAGTGTTTCTGAGTTGATAGTTGATTCACTCATTCTGAAGGAAAATTTTTGATGTTTGCCTGGCTGATTTGTGTATATAATGATGTTATTAGTAATAATATTGGGGTTATTTGTAATCTGCCCCATCATGCAATGATTTATTTCTTCTGTTCCAAATTGCAATTATTTCGAAGGTTAGCCTTAAATAGGAAGCATGCTCAATTTGCTTCATGCCTTACGATATCTTGGTTAGGTTGCCTTGACAACGGAGTATGAAATGTCGAAATCAACGGAGTACACACACATATATATATATATTACAAGTAATTTTTTTATTATTTATAAAAGCAGTGTTAAAAATATAAATTTTTTATATAAACTGATGTAGTAATATTATATAATTATCATATTTTTATATTTTTATATAATAAATAAATTAACAAAAATTTTTAAAAAAAATTATATAAAAATAGGGAAGTTGAATTCAATTGTAAGCGTTACTCACAATTTTTTTTTTTTTTTTTTTTTTTTTTTGTAACATACATTATTTGATCAACTGAGACTAATTTTAATGATTGTTAAAAATCATCTCTTCTGGAACAATTTTTATTGGCACAAATTTTCTCTCTTTAAATTAGACTTAAGCCTACTTTAGAAAAATCAAAATTGGACTTAAATATTAGATGAAAAATTGATACAAACAATAATAATAATAATAACAACAACAACAACATCAACATAAAACTCTTCTAATCAAGAATTTTGAAAACGATCTAATGCAAAATAATTTTAAAAATTGCTTCTTTTGAGGTTAATTAAGTATTAGGCAGTGTCCTTCCACGATAAGATAATGAGGAATGCATAATGATTTTAATTGGTATAGTCATTAATTTACAGTTCCTTAATAAAATAAAGTAATTTTTTTTAATCATGCTGGCATTATATACCTGTAAAAATTTTTATTTTTCACTTTTCTTTGAAAAATATGTCACTTCTAAACAATGAGCATGCCTCGAGTATCATGAGAAAACAGGCATGTCTAGAATCATTAAACAATGTTGCAATCATAGTTTACAATATTGAGACGAGACAATTGTGTCGGCTAAAATGGTAAAAATGATGTCAAGTAATTACTTTCTTTGAAAGAGCTGTTAATTTTACTGAGGAATTACAATTGGGCAATTAATATTCACTATTTTATGATGTCCACCTGTATCCATAAGCAATTAGCAAGTGTAATGAGAAGCTCTATAATTTTCACTTTACGCTTTTGTTTATTATTAGTAAAGGCATAGGTTCATATCATATGATAAAAGAATAAGACAAACAATAACAAGCAGGAATCTTTCTTCCTTCTCGCTCTCTCTTTTTTTTTCTTTTTACATCTTTTATTTTTTGACCGTGAAGTTCCTTTTAAGCCTCAGTTCTATAATCTGGTACGTGTAAGTATGTTGTGTTTGATTAGGATCGTGTTGTTGCACATGAAATGCAGCTCCCTGTGCCAACTTTAATTCTAAGGTGAAAGATTCCCCCATTTATCGTCAACCAGGGAGCCGTTGCTGCAATTAAATAAGAAGTGTTACAGCGAAAGTAATTACTCATTAGTATTATTAATGTTTGTTACCATGTCCATTGGAATCAAATCATTAAGAAGTAAAAATTAGGAAGACGAAAAAGGTTTTAATAGATATCGCTCTCGAGCAACACAACAAGGGAAGACTGAAGAGAGGGCATTTCAAGAAGGAAAATGGACCTAACCAAAAAAGTAAATGAATAAAATGGCCCTCTGGGTGGTGGGATACTTCTTTACTTCAACCGGAAAAAGGTGTTTCATGGTATTTGTTATAATAATAATATAAAAATTTAAATTTAATAGTAATTACTTTTGAAACTCATTTTTAAAATAATAAAAACAACAAAAATTTATATTTTATTTTTACTTTAAAATTGAAAAAAAAAAAGATAATATTTTTTATTTGAAAATAAGTGTTATAAACATGCAACTAGACATGTTTTTCATTGTTCTTTTTTTATTTTTTAAAAATAATTTAAAAAATCAGACAACCTGTTAAATCTTCCTAATTCTTGTGAAAGTAAGAACAATTTTATGATACTGAAAGACTTTTTAGGATATCAATAATAAAATTGAGATCATTTGTTGGATAAAATAAATAAAATTAAGCCTCCATAATTCTCATTATTCATACTTCTTTGTATTTAAATAACCGTAAAAATAGATTTCTTTCTTCCCGGGAGTCAATATCTGTAGTGCACTTCGGTTGGGCTTGATGGGTTTGATTTAGACGTGTTTTAATGGATTCCTAACTACTTCGTATCGGCCGTAAGCACTAACGGACAGAAAAGGTAGACTAGGCTATGAATAAATTTTGGTTTGTGATGAGATGTAACGATCATGCCTAAGACAATACATGTTTGTGATAAATTTGACCTTATGCATAAAATATATGGGTGTATTCAGAAAGTTTAGGTGTGTATTAAGTATGAACTTTGACATTGGAACCTTGAGGACCGTCTATGAGTGCTAATTGCAAGCTGAAATAGGAGAATACGCGCTAGAGCCAAGTATTAACGAAAACAACGAGGTCCAGAATCAGTTCCCATCGACCCCATTTTGAAGGAAAATTATCCCATATTATAAATGCAAATTGGTATGATTATTTTTAATTAAAATAAAATATTAATATATGACACGTCAACTTTAGTGGGATAATGAAGTTGAATCCGATACACTAGTGACCCAAATAAACACCATTAAGTTATGATGAAACCATTTCATAAAACTCCAAAGAACTCGGAAGAATTTATTATTAAACGTGTTGCGGAAGCATTCGTAAGATGAGGATAAACCAAGAAAAATTATTCCTCGACCAAATAATTCTAATCATGAATTTAAATCAACTTTATTTAGAATTGTCGTTTTACTAAATTCATATAATCCCATTTTCATTAAAAATACAAAAAAAAAAAAAAATTAGTAAATTTTTTTAATATTATAATGGTCCAATTCGGTTGATTTTAATGTGTAAGCTCCCACTCAGACCGACATACACACTAAACGGCAGTCTTAACGACATTTTAGCACAAAGAATACAATTGCCTTCATAATAGTAATACGAACAATAATAATAATTAGTGCAAAGAATTTCTTCAAAGATGGCCGGCCATTTATAGTTCTCTGGAATTTTTTTGATTCCCTAAACGATGCGTATGATTAAAATATACAAAAAACATGCACATGAAAATGTAAGTTAGATGGTCCATCCGGCTCTGCTGCTTGTATCCAACTCAGCATTGTTCCCAAATATGTGTCTTTACCCTTTCCTTCAAATGTGATAGGACATTCCACTTGGCATCCGGCCCCGAGGTATGTACTTGTATGGATATGGGTGTCTTATCTTCATACTCGATAGTTTGTTTTAGATCATCCTCGTGTAAGAAAGAGTCATAAAAGAGAAGGCAGGGGAAGAAAGTTCCAAATCGTGAGGATTTGGAGAAAATTTTCTCTAGTTATTACCAGGAGTTCTATATATTATCTTAGCTGCTTAGCTTTATGATATTGATAAATTGGACGTAATCAAGTAAAAGTAGTGTCACATTTGGAGGAATAATATTTTAGGTCAACCAACAGCTTATATGGCATTTACATTATTATATTGATGATCTGAAAAGCTTTACCATCCCATGTATCATCCCGAGGAGGCCCACTTTTTGATATAAAAATATCGTATGGTAGGATGTCTTTGCTTCTTATCATTAAATGCCGTTTGCTTTAAAATTTTCATGCAAAAATTGTAAGAGTGATCTTAACTGTATGTATAACAAGAGTGATCTTAGTTATAAATAGCAAATTAATGCAAGTTTAAAGGTATTCACTAAGATTTTCAGTGCTGGGAAAGCGACCGATATGCGTATTGCCAGTTGTGTATAGGGAAAAGGAGAATCTCTGCTGTATACAATGCGCAGATTATAAATTACTGTTTACTAGTTCTGGTTTCTTTTGTCCACTGTTTGTTTTAACATTCTATTGAATCCAATAAATTGCTTAAAATAGATAAACTAATTGTAGGATCTCAGGAATTCAGGATTTGGGTTTCACATGTAGTTAAAAAGCAATGATACAATGGGGAAAGAATAGTTTGAAATTGTCAAATAAAGAGCTTGTACAGGGAGTACATGAATAAGACATTCGGAACGCATGACTGATGCAAAAGCGACCGCTCAACATTTATTGTTTAACCGAAATGACGAAGAAAAGGAAATTTGTGCTAAAAAGCAACAGTTGTGGTGATGCACATGCCCCTATCGTTGCCAGACCAGATTAAGGAAGCAACTCTTTACCAAATTTTCGAAAGAAAAAATTTGTAAGGAATGAGTGGAAAGTGCCTCTTAATTGCCCACCACCCATATGAAATAAATTCTCAGCCAGAAAAGACTTGTAATTTCACGGGCAGAGTTAGGATTTTGATAAGGACTAATAACTTTCCCGCGATGGTGGCTTCTGAAGTTTACAGATAGTGCCCTTGACCCATCAGCGATTATGAGATTCATTTTACAGTTGATTAAGATCAGCTGCATTTGAGTTTCTTGTCAAAACTGGAGGAATTGTTTGTTGATTTGATTCCGTGGACCAAATGGTAGGGTGTTGACGTATTTGGATATTCGTTGATTGGCCAGTAATTATTTATTCACTGACTGTTCCCCTTATGAGTGGGTTAATTATAGAAAAAGAAGGCTCAAAAGTAAGCCAAAGACCCTTTTTCGCATTGAACTTGGATATGAAGATTAATATAGGAAACTATTTGAAAGAAATCACAACTTGGAGTTTGGAAGGCGTTTTGCAAGAAATATGTAAGAAGAAAAGAGGCAACAGTCAAATCCGGGGTTATCGCTCATCATAATGATTCATTCACAATCTGAAAGATACTGCTTCTAAGATTGAATATAATTACTTTTTATCCTTTTGATGAACCTTGCAGGATCAAATTTCCACATTCCAACGGAGAAGAAGAGCGTGTAAGAGTTAAGTAAACAGTGTTCGAATTCAAAAATCAAAAAATTCAAACCAGTGTTTGTTGAAGCCCATGATAGCACATAAAATCAAGAATTTGAATCGACCACCACCATCCATGGGCAACTTTGAATATGCAATTCTATGACCCACCATACCAAGATCCTGATTCCAACCTGCCGCTTTGAGCGAAAGTTTGGAACTAAAAGAAACCAAAACAATGAAAAACAACCGTAGGCCACTAGGTGATAACCATAATGATTTCAGACATCTAGAAACAAACCGATGATCAGGACAGAGGATAGATCCAAACACATTTTATACATTGACACTGAGACTAACGGTTTACAATTTCCAAACAAACATGCTTGGATAGGTCCTTATATTCTTATTTTTGTGTAATGGGATGAAATTTCAAGGACGTGAACATGAATAACTGAAAACAGAAATGGATTCACGAATGCGATCTTTGTGGTTCAGTCTCACGACCAGAAGAATCATAATAAGAGAAAACAGAATAGAAAGGAATGACTGGAATTCTGAAATCAAATACAAGTAAAATGTTCATGATTATACTATAAAATGAAAAGCAAAAGAAACAAATGTATGGTAGTTAAAGAAGAGATAATAACAATAAAAACAACAAACCACCACCATCACTAGCAGCAGCAGTAGCACTCTGTTACGGCCATCTGCAAGCTGTGATGACGATGGTCACCACTTCATCCCTATACATACACTTTCTCTGCAGCCTAAAACTCTTTCTCTGCCATTTTTATTTCACAACTCAAATATTCATAACAATTCAAATAAATATGGAGAGACTGCCTCCTCTTACCTCTCACTTTTTTTCTATTCTTTCTCTTGACCCCTTCTCCAAATTACTTCCTAAGAGACCATTGGCAGGATGATCAATTTAATTCCAACAACTGCACAAACTGCTTGATTCCAATTCAATCTCTTTATTTTTCTTCCTCCAAGAGCGACAAGAATTGCCCAAGAGAAGACGAAAATCAAAGATTAATTTGTAAATTTCTTTGTTTTTGATATATAAAAGGTTAGAGGAGGAAAATTCTCAAAAGAATCAATAGAAGGGTGGCGGCGGAGGTGAAGCATATGAGACTCCAATCACTGGTGGCAATGGCCCTTCATATAATGGGGCCGGAGGTGGTGGACTTTCATAGACAATTGGCGGTGGCGGAGATGGCAGTGGAGGTGGATTTTCGCATGGTATTGGAGGTGGAGGTGATAGAGATGGCGGTGGTGGTGAATTGTAATGCACTGGAGGTGGCGGTGAATTGTAATGAACTGGCGCTGGCGGTGGCGGTGGTGGTGAAGTATAAATTACTGGGGGCGATGGTGGTGATGGCGATGGCGGGGGCTTGTAATAATTTGGGGGCAGTGGTGATGGCGATGGGGGCGGGGGTGGGGGTGAATATTCTACACAAGGTTGGGGAGGGGGAGGGGGTTCGATACAAGGTGGAGGTGATGGAGGCGGTGGTGAATGAACAGGTGGAGGTGGCGGTGGTGATGAGTAAGGATAAATAGGTGGGGGTGAACGTGGTGGTGGAGGAGGTAAGTGATGTGACGGGGGTGGGGGTGGTGAGGTATAAATGTAGGGATTTGGTGGTGGCGGAGGTGAATTTGGTGGTGGCGGCGGAGAGTGTATGCAATACGGTGGTGATGGAAGTGGAGGGGACGGCGGTGGTGGAGAGTAAACTGGCGGAGGTGGGGGCGAGGGAGAAGGAGGTGGAGGTGGAGGAGAGTAAACCGGTGGGGGTGGGGGTGAGTAAACTGGCGGAGGTGGGGGTGAAGGAGGTGGAGGAGAGTAAACCGGTGCGGGTGGGGGTGGAGAGTAAACTGGCGGTGGGGGTGAGGGATGTGTGGGTGCAGGTGGAGGTGGAGGTGGAGGTGGAGGTGGAAGTGGCGGAGAATACACCGGTGGAGGGGGTGGCGGTGATTGTGGTACAACTTGTGGTGGTGGTGGTGAGGGTACAGGCATTGGTGGAGAAGGCGGAGGCGGTGGCGGTAAAGTGGGAACAAAAGGCTTACACCTGAAGGAAGAACAGTCTACTGGCTTTGACAAGAATGACTTGCATTGGGATGCCAACCGTTGCGCTGGCCTTCCCGGCAAGCAATTTCTCCTGTCATCAAAAGATTGTAAACTCAAGCAAACAGGTGGCTCCCCAGTGAAGAAGTTGTAAGAAAAGGTAAAGTTCTCCAGATTTGGTAACCGACAAATGCTCGCAGGAATTTTACCAGAGAGCATGTTATGAGCCACATTGAGCTGTTCCAAACTCACCATTCCTCTAATTGCGTCTGGCAAAGGACCCAATAACTGATTGAAGCTCACGTCAAATACAGTTACGTTCTTTAACATGCCTATCTCTGGTGGCAAGCAGGATCTTAACCCATTATTCAACAGGATAATCTCGTTTAATCTTGACATGTTGCCAAGACTCGAAGGGACACAGCCATGGAATTTGTTGTTGGCCAACACAATTACTGAAACCGGGGAGTTACCGAAGTTGTCCGGGATTTCAAATCTAAAGCGATTGTTGTTGATAAAGATAGCATCTAAGTCTTTATCAAAGAGTTCTCTAGGTACAGTGCCTTCAAATTCATTGAATCTTAGATCCAAAAACTTCAGTTGAGGCAGGTTCAGAACTACATTCGGGAACTTACCAGCAAATCTGTTGTTGCTAAGATCCAGCTCGAACAGTAACTTGAGGTTCCGAAACTTGTGAGGAACCGTACCACAGAATCGATTGGAATTGATGTGAAACAATGCAAGATCAACAAGCAGGCCAAGCTCTTCAGGCAAATAACCAGCGATATCACCATGGTTTAGATCAATGCCGCCGACAGTTCTGATCTTCTTGTTATCAGGTGCCGGAGCACAGTAAACTCCAGTGTAGTTGCAGACATTAGATCCAACCCAATTCCCAGTCAAATTGAAAGGATCCGAGAGAATTGCTTGTTTCCAAGCTTGTAATGCTATGTAAGCATTTCTGATTCTTGGGTTTTCAAAGACGAGAGAAGGGTCTACCGTAACTCTCTCTCCTCTATCACCAAAGTCATCTCTGTAATAGAGCAGCTGTCGTTGCTTGATGTAGTGTGCTTCTGTGTCAGTGAGACCTCCATGGCTGGTAATGGCATCAAGCTGTTCAGCAGAAGTAGAGCTGAAGCACAGTACCGTGCTAAAAAAGAAGACAATGAGAAGTAAGAGATGAAAAGACGAATGGAGACTGAAGTGGGTCTTCTTCATCTCACATGAGACATCTGATTCACCAAATGCCACTTTCTTTTTTAAGCTCTTCCTTTTACCTCTGTACAAGCTAGAGATTGAAACTGGAAATTGCAGAAATGTGTTCCCTCTGAGATCTGAAGCAAATGTGGGATTTGGCTTCGGCGTGAGGAGAGAGAAAGGGAGGGGAAGGCCGGGTCAGGGGTTTTTTCTCTCGCGATTTTGGAGATAGGTGTTTGATGAAGAAAGAGAGTGTGTGTATGTGAAATAATACATCAAGAGACAGCTAAATCACAGCTCAAAGCCCACCATGTCCTGTCGCTTCTCTCTCTCCTTTATATATACCTTCTTATATAAACCATATATATGTTTTTCTTCATTATTATATAAATTACGTGTATATATTTTTTTCATTATTTTATTTAAATTTTATATTTTTCTCTTGAGAAGGTAGTCTTTATTCTTTTGAATCACATTCCCAATCAACACAACGATATGTAGTTAAGAATATAATAGTATTGATACAATTTATTGCAATTAAATAAATTGATATAAATAATTATGATCATTTAATTTTTTAAATAATGAAGTTGTTACGAACCTATAATGCAAAGTTGTTATAACAGGGTCGATGGATGATTCATGATTCCTTGTTCCGGCGAGGGTTGACCTGGACAAATAACGGATCGGCCAGCTTTTCTTGCCATTTATTTTTTGTTTCTTGTAAATGGTAAATAGTATATCACGAGAGATTATCACTGATAAAATGCATCACGAGATATTGGTTCGAGTGGAGTTGGACAAAGGCATGAATCCACCTTTAAGCCGGTTGGTGGTGGTGGTGGTGGCGTTGTTTTATTTTGTTTGGTTGGTCTATTCGTTTGTCAAATCAGATAACCCTGAAGAATAAATAAACTACCAGTACGTTATGTGAAATGACATCACTGGCCCAATTCCTTTCACCATGGAGGGCACGTTTGAGGGACATGGTACATTAACCTTTCGTTTGCACATTCGACCTGGCTGCACTGCACGACACCAAATTCTTCCCCGTTTTCTCATTGTGGCATTAAATCGGTAGGCTCAAGGTTATATACATCATACATTTTTTTTTTCATCAAGTTTTTGACAAAACTCAATATATTTAGTACAATTTAAAACATTTTTTTTACCCAATTCTAGTATCAATGTATATAGAGATTAAATTAACTTAATACAAGTAAATGTAACGAGTTAGATTCCTGACTTAAGAAAGCTAAAATATGCCATGCGCATCAATTCTGATGAATTTTTTGAAGTAAACAATAAAATTAAATTAAAACTAAACAATTCTTTCAATTAGTATTGTATAATTTTAAAATTTGGTGCGACTGAAGACACATCGTGTAGAAATTCACAAACAAAAGAGTCCAACCAGTAACGCTTTTTGCATCAATTACCATGTTAGCAGTTCAAACAATTTTTTTTTTTTTTTTTTGCATTGTTCGTAACGTAAAATGCATGGAGGTGGGGCTAACATAAGTGATATAACACATTCAGACTTACGTAAGCCCATATCGGAAGGTAGTATCTTCTTCCTCGTAATTATCTAAATTTTTTCAGAACAATATACTTTTTGTTTTTTGGACACAATAGAACAATTTTTTTTACTTTTGGGCGTTATATTTCTGAACGTTAAATAACCAACCGATTAGACAAGACACGTTAACGCAATCAAAGAATTCCAGAGAAGCGTTTCATTTCTCAAACAAATAGCATTTATGTCATGGTAATCTACAAGTATCCATGGATATGCATGGCATTCGGTGCCAGCACAATCTGCTCATGATAATGATAATTAGAGAATTTTTTTATGATATTAGAAAAATAAATTTAATTAACAGTGCACATATTCAATTCACATTCACTAGTGCCTTTTGGAGGAGGAACTCGTGGGGCCCTTATTTGTATGATGTAAAAGGAAAACGAAATCAAGCTCAGTGATTCTAGGTTTGGGGCCCACGTGTCACGTTCTGCACGGCTGGATCGTCGGAGCCAAGAGGGTCCCGCTAGCATGAGGTTGCACGGCGTCCTGGTAACGCGACAAGGCTTACCACATCATCTACAGCTAATTTCAAATTGACTAAAATGCCCCTTTTGGATTAATGAACTGTAAGCCACAATTAACGCGCTTTCTCGATTCCTGGGGCTGGTTGGATGACGTCGATAGAATTCGCCAATTTCGACAGCAAGTGCAGTGCTCCGTTGGATGCGAATTGCGGTGCATAATATTATCAATACTTGTGGATAATAAGCACAACGATTTGTCATTCTTATTTGACCGTAAAAAAATAGAATTCGTGGTTTTTAAGCAGTCTTTATTGACATAGAGATTGGCATATGGTCCAACTCCCGATATTTTGTTCTATAAACAACTGGCACTCGAATATCAATTTCAAAAAATAACGTAAATAAATAAAAATTAATAAAAAACTGTAATTTTTTAATTTAATTTGATTAGTGTTGATGGTATTTGTCCATCCGAAATCGATTACTTTTCAAAAGTTTCGTAACTCCTGAATCAGAAGCTGTAATTCGATATGATCATCTCAATTTTTTTACACCCACCCTGATTTTTGAAACGATTTAATTTAAATTACAGAGATGACTCTTATGCCTTTTCCACAAATAAAAATCGAGAATACGACCAATTATTACGTTGTTCAAATAACTATTTAAGTATCCCATCACAGTAATTCTGTGCACAATAAGTTACAGGTATTTATTATCAAGACAGACCTATCATAAAGAAGTGATAAAAAGTGGTGAAAAGACTGACTCAATTACTATACCTACTACTATCTAATCAAACTCCTGTTCTTCGATACTCACACGTGCCGGAATTCTATAAAAAGGGGAGGTTATACATGTTGCAGGATTCGATTTTCTCTCCTTCGATTGGTTATTAATCCTCTCCTAATTTGAGAGCTTTTAGAGAGGACTTTATATGAACAGTTAGAGAAAACATACTACGCTCACGAACTTTTCCCGAGCCTAGCCACCTGGGTCGGTAAAACCCTTAAACACTCGTAATCCCTCTTTTTTTATCTGACTCTATACCATTTCACTGACTTGAGCATCGAAGTTTATTCGCCAGTAAGCCGGCTTCACTTCTAGCTCATTTTTTTGTGATTTTAGCTAGTCCTCAAGAAGCTTTTACAACAACTGCAACAGTAAACCTGTGTGATATGCTAAATCTTCCGTTGCTAGAGAATTTGGGCATCAACAGTTGGCGCCATCTGTGAAAAGCGAGGAAAAAGTCTCTGAGAAAGTTTCAAACGTGTTTCGCATAGGATATGGTAGGAAATACTCGCAGCCACCTTTCCAAGAAAGTACAAAAAAAAGCAGTTGGGGGTCCCCCTCACGCGAAAGAGAAAGTGAGCATTTTCGAATCATCAAATGAGAACGAAATATTAACCTAACAAATTGAGGGCCCAGCCAGCCGAGCCACTGTCAGAGCCGAAGAAAGGGAGTCCTGGCCAATGGAAGGAGGGCCGATAGAACCAAGAAGCATAAAGGAGGCCAACAATCAGAATATCATAGAGTTAAAACGTAAGAATCAGATGCTAGAAAGGGAGATGACAAAGTTACAGGCATTGGTTTGGCAACATGTGCACAATGGGAAGCAGCAAATTGCTCAAGAAGTTACAGAAACAAGAATCGATTATCTTCCAAGAGGAAGAAAACAAATAACTCAAAACTCCCTTAAGGGAACCACTGTTAAAACTGCCGATTCACCAGTTTGCAAAAAGGAAAGGGCAAGGCAGATGCACGTGATGATGTAGAGATACGCGACTGTGATGAACCTATAATGTCCGCCACCCCATGTAGTCCCAAAGTAAACCCAAGGAGTCCAACCAAGCTTACGCGCACTACGATTGACTTGCGATCTCAACTCGATAAAATCAGATCTCGAGACTACAGTGTCCGATCTGCGAATCCCCAAACGATCGAAGATTGCGTCAGAAAAGTACTACAAGAAATTGGGATCAGAGGAGTGAGAGATGGCCTGCTAAGGAGCGAAGACGAAAAAGTTGAAACAGATAAATATGGTGATTCCCCCTTCACGAGGAATATAATAGAATTGACCATCCCCCAAAAGTTCAAAATGCCATATACCGTGCCCTATACTGGAAAGACTGACCCCATATTATATCTAGATACTTTCAAGAAAATGATGCATATCTAAGGGCTAAATGAACTTCAAATGTGCCATCTGTTCCCGTTAACATTAAAAGGACAGTATAGGGTATGGTTTAGAAGCATCCTGAAAGGCACCGTCGAAAGTTTCCAACAGTTGGAACAAAAATTCTTGGAAGAATTATGAGGCGCTATCGACACTGTACGCAGCGCAAGTGCCCTGCTCCTACTACGGTAAGGCCCTGGTGAGAGCGTCAGGAACTTTATGGCGAGATATCACGATGAAGTGATACAATTGGGGGCTTTTCACCACCCATTGACTTTGGAAGGATTGAGGAGAGGACTCTGAGTAGAGAGGGGGTGGTACGCCATTAATAAGCGGTCTATCATCACCTGTGAAGCCTCCAAAAGAGAGCCTTCGACGAGATAGATATCGAAGATAGGGTATTCCTGAGAAAATAAGAGAAAGGGATAAGCCTACCCAAGCAGCAAAATCAGGAGCTTTCCAAAAGAGATTCGGGAAAGTTTAGGAATAACCGTAGGAATGATCAAAGCAACCAAAATGCCTGACCTTCACGGCAAAAAGAAATGGTGAGGAAGCAGGCATTGAAAAAGGAGCGGCCCCAGGCGGATAGGGGAAATGAAAGGAATTATGTACAACCGAATGTTTCCCTCTTGCAACCCTGGCAATATGCAAAGAATAAGAGGCTCTATGTGGCAGAGCTAGTGTCCCTGGGGATCGATTTTGCGATTACCATAGGTGCTACGAGCATAATACCGATAGCTGCTTCCATTTAAGAGAATAGATTAACCTCTTAGCTAAAAATCGATATCTAGATCAGTTGCTAGTCAGTTTTGATGATAGGGGATCCAATCAGGCTAAGAAACACCGAGCTATGGTAATATCAGACGAACCCACCTTGGCAGGAAGTTCGAACCAATCCAGAAAGAATTATTTAAGAAACTCTCTGTCATGTCCCAGTAATGATTTTCACATCATGAATGATTGAGAGGCTAAGAGGCCAAGGGTCATCTCAATACCAATAATGTTTACCGATGCAGACGAAGTAGGCGTGCACTATCCGCATGATGATGCTTTGATAGTCACCATATGGATAGGAGGAAAGAAAGTTAACCGAATCCTCATTGATGCAAGAAGTTTAGCAGACATTATTTTTAAAGACACCCTCGATGCCTTAGGAATAAAAGACGTAAGGCTAGGGGACACGATTTCGGAGAATCCTGTGTCACACCCTTGGGCAAGGTTTCACTGCCTATTACAATAGGAGATAGGCCCCAAGAAAAACTACTATGATCAAATTTCAAGTGGTAGATTTGTCGATGCCCTACTTCATCATCTTGGGATGACTATTTTTCCGGGCTACCAAAGCAGTGGAAAGTATCCATTACCTCAAACTCAAGTTTTGGGTCGGTAACGAGGCTAGAATAGTCAGAAGAAGTCAGAGGGAAGTCCGATCATATTTTGCGACTTCTTTCAGGTCCGTCCACTGCATTTAGAAAGGCAGTCTCAAGTCGAGAAACATAAACGCCAGCGTTAACAGGGCAGAACAATCCAGAAAAGTCAATGACTCT
>JAWDEX010000018.1:7751224-7761876 GCA_035221805.1 Trichilia hirta | reverse complement strand
ATACAATAAGCTATTTAGTATTTTTAGTTAATATTTAATATATAGAATGAACCTTCAAATGTCATAATTCGATAATTTAATAAGTATTTGCATTTGATTTTTCCACTAAATTCAAATCTTTGGACAGGCGAGGGGGATATAATTATAATATACATACATACATACAGATAGATATAGAATGATTTATTACAACTTCTAAAATTGGGATAAGGATCCTCTTCTTATTTTCCTTCCTCCTTACTTTTCCTTGTCTTGTAAACATATATTGATACATGACATTGAATAAATTGAGTGGTTAAAATTTTATTATATCTTTGCGTCTAATTAATTGACTATTAATTTTATTCAAAACACACAACTGATCATATATTTACTATTTTTGTTCTTTTTAACTAATTTCACACACAACTGATCATATATTTACTATTTTTGTTCTTTTTAACTAATTTCACTAAGTTAAAGAAAAACCCATCTTTCTCTTCTTTCATTTTCTTTGCTTGATTAAAAAAAATAAAAAATTCATAAAACTGTAAATTGATTTATTTTCTTATTAGTAAACCCATAAAAATTTAATATAAAATAGTAATTCTTCTTTCTTTTTCTGTGAATCACAACAAATATCTATAAATTAATTTCATTATTGTAAAAATAAGACAATCAAAATATAATTAAAAAGAAAATAAATAACTTATAGTTTATTTTTTTGCAAGAAAAATATAGTCACAATTTAAAAGTTCGTGATTTTTAATCTAGTTGAGAAGAAGAAAAGTGAAAGGAAGATAGGAGAGAAAAAGAATTGGAAAAACACATAAAAACGTATGATTTTAGCACTTTTTAAAAAATAAAATTGATATTTAATTAGATAAAAAGATAACATAAAATCTTAACTATTCAATTTAATTAATGCCTGTGTTAAGTGCTCGAAAGCAAGAAGAGGATTCTAATCCTTAAAATTGTACATAGTTCACTTGAATATAAGAGACACTTAATTTCCTCAATGCATGCAAATGGTAAACAATAATAGAAGATCAATTTTTCTTAACCTCTTTTCTATTGCTGATGATTGCGTGCAATACGGAAACCACGTCAGTCTTGCGAGTAAAATGTTCCAATCCAAAGATGCCCTTCAATTGTTGCAGCATGATGATGACGGCAGTTCCTCCCATGAAACCAGTGATCGTAGAATGTGATAAGAAATCTATCAAAATACCCAACCTGGACAAAATCATCGCATTAATTTACCGAATATGATACGGATTTGTACGTGTCTTATATGAACCCGTTTTTATGGGATCATTCACAGAATAATTTATTTATGTTTATCATTATAACAATTAATTAATTTTTAAAATAAATCTATAAATAATAAGTAAAATGAAAGACTTCGAATTATCAATATAACCGACCTTAGAAATCCTAAAGCGGTCTGGAAAATGCCTGTGAAGAAGGTAGCAGTGAAAACCAAATGAAGATACAATGTCTTATTCTCTTTGGGTGATACTTTCGTTCCAATAGTATTAGCTATAAGCAGGGAGCATGCTGCTACTGTTCCGACTGCAAGATGCTTTGAACTCCCGAAGACGGCATAAACAATGGGTGGAACAAAGCTCGAATCTGCAAACCCAAAATCAGAGATATATTTTTAAGTTATAATAAACACAAACCTGCAAATAAAATAAATTTTTTTATTTTATTTTATTTTTTTCTGGTCATGGGATTTCTATTTTGTATTTGTCAGC
Organism: Trichilia hirta; assembly: GCA_035221805.1. Classification (NCBI taxonomy): domain Eukaryota; kingdom Viridiplantae; phylum Streptophyta; class Magnoliopsida; order Sapindales; family Meliaceae; genus Trichilia; species Trichilia hirta. Next base: position 7,760,137 of record JAWDEX010000018.1, on the reverse strand, counting down.
TAGTATATCTACATGAGATGGTGGGTGTCATTTTCAGAAAAGTAGTTATCTTATAAACGAATGAAATAGCATATATCTTACAAAGTGCGATGATGGGAGGAATGCTTGCGAGTTTTGCGTAACTGATCCCTTGAGGTATTGAAAGACTGGTAATTGTGATTCCGGCGATTATATCGTATCTGAGTAATTTTAGATTGTATTTAGGTAGCCATTCAAAGATTGGAACGAAGTATCGAAAAGCTTTAGTGATTCTACGTCTAGGCTTTTCATTTTTGAATTGTTGAAACGGATCGTCCGGGAATAAGGTTTCTTTGCATTTCGATTTGAAGGTCGTTGCAAAGCTTCTTGGGGTGGAGAAATTCACAGCACGGCTTGAACTCATCTCCGCCATTCTGATTTCTGAGAGAAAGAGAAAGAGAAAGAGCTAGAGAGAAGTTAGCGGATCTGGATTTGGGAACGGATGCATTTATATAGAGCCAAAACCAAGTAAAAAATGAGCAGACACTGGATGAACCACAACCAACAGTTGGATAAAATAAATGTTAAGTGGGATAACCTTATTGGCTACAAAAATATTAAAAGTGTTTTAATATTATATGGCAAATCCAAATTGAATTTTATATGGCATGCCCAGATTGAATTTTATAGGACATGTCTAGATTGAATTTATCTTGTATACAAACACTCATTTTTCAATTTTCTTTCATTCTTTGTTTCTTTTTTTTAAATGACTCATAATTCACTTCATCTTTTATATCTTGAAGATATTTAGTGTTGCTAACTTCTAATTGTTAAAGTAAAATTAAAACAAAATATTATTTAACATATAACAAAATTGAAAAATGTTTAGCACAGGTTAAGCAGTGCAGATTATTATGTTTTTTACATTCTGTATTTTGACCTCACTACAATTAAAGTTCTAATACATTCTTTATTTTTTTGAAAAATGCAATAAATTAATTTATTGGTCTTTGATTTTTATGATAAAAATTTAAGCTAACTACATTATTCTTTGTTAATGGTAGTCTCGATTACAATCACACACTAAATATACTTTTATGTCATGTTCGATGAGACTTCCTTAACTAGAGCTCATTAATTTTTCGGTCATGTCAAGTCATTTTCCATCAATAGTTCATTGAAGAATGGGCAGCCGGCTACTAGCTTGTTAAACTTGCGGGACAACTTTAACGGTTTTATATTGCATACCAGAGTTCTTTCTTAATCTCCACATTTGACTAAATAAACATACACGAGTAGATGGTTGTAAATCAAAACAAAAGAGAAGAAAAAAAATATTCTGATTATAAATATATTTGGAAAAATAATGAGAGTTAACTTTCGAAAATAATTTGTGTACTCTAAATTAAATGGAGATTCTATTATATGTCTAACATATTGGTGGGGCATTTTTTTTCTTTTTAAAATTTATATTAGGTTATTCTAAACACTATTTCTCATAACTCAAAACCATATGGCGGCGTTATTAGATGACGTTAATTCTCTTAAGGACCACTACACAACTACTGTAAATTTTAGATTACAATAAAAAAGTCATTTAAAATTAAATGCCTTTTGAATCTCATAATTATGTACGGTGGTTATCATTTAATTGCTTGTTTAGAGGGAACTCCTTGACATATTCCTCAACGATTTACTCTGATCAAGTGAGATGTTGACGCCATCCTAGTGTTATGGAGGCATTTAATTTATGATATTTATTGTTGATATTATTTTATAATATTAAAAGTAATTTGGAATACTTAAGCATTCTTGATTTGTAGGTTAGTTCTAAATTTTTACTTTAAAGAAAATAAATATATAAAAAATATGAACTACAATACCAAATAAAAACTATTTTTTTAAGAATTTTGCTAAATAATAGTATCCTTAAATAATTTGTTAAGGTTAATATATTTAGTAAATTATAATTTTTAATGAACAAAAAGTACTGATTAATTGTTATATTAAATATAAAAAGTTATTATAAATAATAAATTTAAAATTAATCTAAAACTCTTTTTTTAATTCTTCGCTAATTCCATTTATTTCTCATCAAATTTTCAGTTTCAGCACATTGGGCAACGCGGGTTGTTTGCCAACTCTAAACCTTTCTATTACTACCCATACAAGTCATTCTTATTTTTTCGAAAGGGAAGAAGTGGTGCTTGGAGTTTGGTTCTTGAGGTAAAATCTAAGTAAAGTCTAAATTATATTTAAGACTTAATGTCTTCAACAAACCCTTGGAGTATATTCAAAGTTTAGGTTGTGTAACATTAAAGAACTATAATTATTGTAGAATAAAAATTAAAACATTAAATTATGAATTTAAAAAATAAGTAAATCTATTAAAATTTGAGATTATTAAATATTTTTTTATAATTTTACTTTTAAAATTATGTGCTTAGCTGTTTTTGGTATGCTGGATAAATTTTTTCAACCAATTTTGAGCTTGAAAAGAGGAACAAGATAAGGATAAAAGGATGGGTTATATTTGGACGCGCACACTTTAATGTTTAAATTGATGAATAAATTATTTTTTAAATTATTATTATAAAATTAAAATGCGTTTATAATTGTACTAATAAAATAAAAAATAAATATAATAGCTTATGATAATAAAAATGAATTTTATTTCTAAAGCATTTATAAAAAAATTAAGTTACTATTTATATTTAATACCTTTCATTAATATTTATTTAGGTAATTAACAACAAAGTTTGTAGTTAATAATAATTATATAAAATTTAGATATAAATTCAATCTTTCACCACAACTAAATATAAGCCAATATCGTACATTATCGAAATCCATTTTCGCATTTAAGCCGGACTTCACCAAGAGAGTTTTGGGTGAGAGTAATCTCATTATATTATTATGTAATCATTTAATTATATAATAACATGTACTATCACATAAGCCTTTTTTAATTTATTTCTTGGATGAGAGATTTGAACTTAGAATTCAAAGTTAAAATAATAAATACTATAGTGGATAAATATATATGTTAGATAATTAAACGATGAGTAATATTGCACATCTTAAATTTAATTCTTAAATTGAACGTTAGATATTTATCAATAAAGTATTAAAAAATATAATAAATAATTTTAAATTTTAGAAAAATATATTATTCAATTATTGTATATCATATTAATAATGACGCAGAGCGTTGGACTTCATCAAGTCATTCAACAAGTTTCTTTTATTTTAAATATCATTCTATTTCTATTTGGAGTGGAGTGGAGTGTTTTTAAATACATGATGGGGTGAACTTTGGTGGTTCTCGATAGATATTAATGACATTCTTTTCTCTTTTTATCAAAATATTTATTGGAGACAATTTACCATCCAAATTATGATAACCTTTAATACCGCAAGCCACCACGAACTTTATTTTATAGTACTAACAAATCAGTCTTTAAATTTTAAGAAACAACAATAAAAACATATTTTAATTATTTATAATAAATTAATTATTAATTATTTTTTCTTAAAGTTTTGCTTTAACCTTTGCAAAGACTAAATTATTACAATCAATATTTAATAAAAGGTAGAAATCAAATTATTATTATAAACTACATCATAAGTGAATATATATAATTTTTTAATATAAGAACAAAGAGAATATGGCTAGACTAGTAGATACCGAACAAAGACAAAAACGGTGCCCCACAGCCCGTTTGATTGACTTGTGTTCACATTGATTGAGTGGAGATATCTCTAGGTTTATCATCAATCGCCATCGCCTAAAATCAACAACGGTCTCCTAAGTCGACAAGACTTGATTTGATTTATCTCGACTTTAATTAATTAGAAAAAAATCTGTTCAAATGGATAGTCGCATGCAAGCAGATAATTAAGAAACCATTAATTAGAAAGTATTATTGATTTCTAGTTAATTTTTAAAATTAAATTATAGTAATATTTTCTAAGATTCACTTATTTCTTAAGTAACATTTCATATTTTCAGCTTTATAAATTACAGTTGGTGTCATGAGTTCACAACGCTTTTAATTTAATATATTTCTTTAACTTAGCACATTGATGATTTGATGTTTGCCTCCCCAAATCATCCAAAATAGAGAATTTCAATTGATCAATCTAACGTATGCCCTCCACTTGGCCATTTTTTGGTAAAGTTATTTGCTATCAGAGAAACTCCAAAAATCAAAAGAGAATTCATCAAATCAGTGTGTCTCAGTGTTTTACACCACCATATAAACCTTCCTCAGTTATCTTGAGTGGACCGGGCAGGGTGTTTCGTATAATTCAGTGATATTGCCGGTTTCTGTAACACAGCAGAAAATTTAAATACGTATTCAATTTTGAAACGCAAGTGCATGAACATGTTTAGGTGTTAAATATAAGTCGTTAACGACATTTTCAGCGTCATTTCAACAGATTCAATCATTTCTGGCCTGCCTCCTCTGAAAGTACTGTAAAAGATTAAGAATTTTCTGAATACTCATGTATGATTCGAACCAGCTCATCATACACTATTTTCAGGAAGGTATGTTTGTTTTATGTTCATTCCCATAGAATTCTAGGAAACACACAGGATAGCTGGATATAACGGTAACAGCTGCCTATAAGGAAATGTTAATTGGGCATTCAGTCAATTGATGTTGACGCCATTTGTCGGCTATACTGTCGGTGAAGCTCAACCACACAATCCCACTAGATAAATGCCCGTAAGTCAAAGAGTAGTTTATTATTATTATTATTATTATTATATTTATTTTATTTATTTATTTATTTTTAATGTTTTATTTGCTTAAGAGTAAGCTTTCCTCGCAGGAAACTGGTTAAAATGCCAATAACATGAGAATAAAAATGCTCTCTAAAATGGTGTTAAGACTTGCGCGGTACAAATCTCATGAAGACGGAATCCTAACATCACAAGTACTATATTAATTGAAATAAATATTTTATTTAAGTTAACTATACATTATTATTTGATATAAAAATAATTTTAATTATCTCAATTGTTAAGAAGGATGGTAGGGTTCACTTGATTTTCAGAATCGGATAAAATTATTTATTATTTATTTTTTTTTTTGACGCGGGCTAAAGCAAGGAATGGAAATAGAAAGTCAGCGAAAAATGTGGGCAGAACTTGTTGAACTCTTGTCCCTGACTTCTTCTGAACACAGAAGACAGAAGATGGTTAGAACAACTTAGGCTCCCAGCATTCTCGAGTTAGAAGAAGACACGCTTCAAGTCAGACCCAAGACTTAAATTACGAGAATTGATATTTTTACTATTTTTTTGTATTTTATTTTGAGTTTTAAGGGCAATTATATAGTTATACGCAGCCCTAATTTTTTGTGATAAATAGAGGGTTAAAATCCTAATTGATAGTTTAACTTGAATCAAACTATTTTCTCTCAATTCTAGGGTTTTAAACTCTACACTTGATGGATTCTAAGTTAAATGGAATTAATCTAACCGATTAATTTCATTATCTTGCATTTTCATTATGTCAGTTTAGTATTAGAGCCTTATTGTTGACTTAGGATAGTGACTAGTAATAGTGGCAATAAAAACAACCAATCTCATGCATGAATCAGAGATTGCAGGTTTTGAAAGAGTTAATATTCTATCAAAGTGTCTTGGTGGACACCTTTTACATTGATTTTATAATGTTGTTAGGCAGCGTAGTTGCGTAGGTGGTTAATCGGGATAGAGTTGTCAAAAGTCTCAGATCAAATACTCTTGTTGAATGACAATAAAGTAGATGAGAGAATGTCATATATGTTGATGGAGATGATATTGAAGAGTTGGATGATCTGGACAAAGAGGATGCATGCTATATCACTAGGAGAATTTGGGTGAACAAGGAAGAGGGTAAGGTTATAGTAGGAGGGGCCACCAATACTACCCTAATGCTAGTTTGCAGACATTGATGACGACATGTACGATGGCAATGGATTTGGTGGTACAATTGTCAAGATAAAATTCTTACAAAAGGTGAGTTATCTACTTTCAATGGTACATTAGATATAAAGAGATTTTTAGATTAGTTAATAGAGGCAGAGAAATTCTTTGATTATATGGATGTACTTGAGGAGGGGGAGAGTGAGTATACTAGTATACAAATTGAAATGGGGAGTTTTGGTATGGTAGGATTAGTGCAACAAGACGGACATAGAAGTGAATTTTTTAGGCTAACAATTTAGGCAGTGATGAGAGAAGAATTTAGGCAACAATATTTACCTATGGATTAGGAGAAAATATTATTCAACCAATATCAAATGTGTACACAAAGGATGAAGAGTGTTCATGAGTATATGATAAAGTTCTTAAGATTAGTTGTTAAAAACAATATGAGTAAGTCACCACTCCAACAAGTCTTTAGATACATATATAGTTTGAAGGAGCGGATTAGAGAGAAAATTAGAGTTTAAGTGGCTACAAATTTAGATGAGTCTCAAAGCTTGACATTGAGAGTTGAAGGCTTGTTAGTGAATGATAAGTGGCAGAATAATTGAAGTTAATAGGAAAACAATTATGATGAGGTAAGGAGTTTTAGAGGTGAGAGTGAGTCATCTAAGGATGAAATGAGTATGGAGCCCTGAGTTATATTCGACAAGATGGTTGAAAAAAAGCCTATGACCCAAGAGATAGTAAAATCCAATAACACCTATGCCAAACCATCTATTTATTAGATTCTATGGCCTAAAATATGAATAAATTTAAGTCTTTCTAAGTATTATATACTTAGATCATGAATATTTCAAAATACATGTAATAAAAGCTAGATTTTTGAATTTATACCTCAAATCCAAGCTTTAAATTGATGAAGCTAAGTCATATAAGCATATAATCTCTTCAATCTACACCACTAAATGCCTAGAAAGCTTGAGAAAAACAAAATTTTTCTTAGGTTTCTTAGTTTGGACCTTTTTTTGCTTGCTTGGAAGAGAAAAATAATTTTTTTCTTATTTATTTATTTGATAATTATCCCCTTTTGTAAGCAATTAAGGTTAATACATATGATCCAATAACATTATGCCACAATAATATATATTTGGACCAATATTATCATTACAACATTTAACCATTAAATGAACATATAGACCAATTATATTAAGCCATGACTGATCAAATTATTATTAATTCCATAATTATCCATTCCTTAACTATTAAAGAATTAATTAACAATTGATTAATTTAATGATTTTTAAAATCAATAATAACAATTAATAATTGGTTTTTGGATAATTATCAAAATGATAATTAAGTATATGTAATTCACTTTAAATTACATGTTTATATAATTGTCACAATTCTTTAACTATTAAAGAATTATTAATATGCATACATATATAACACTTATATATACTTATATATATTTTTTGACCTATTTAATTATTCTTGAAAGTGCTAGATTTTATGAATAATTTTTCTCTCTCTCGTATAGCTTCATCAGGCATAAGGTTATAAGTGTGATCATAAAGGTTGAAAGTGAGGGTTAATTGTGAGTTATTTTCAAATATTTTAAAACTCAATGACTATGGTTGGCATATATTAGTATGCCATAATCCCTAATTCACAATAAATTAATTCTTTATCAAACCTTACTTGGGGTATATGTATCATGTGGATAAAAATTTTCTGTTGTCTAATCCTAATCAAATTAAGGTTTACAGAATGTCAAAACTCTAAACTTGATATTTTATGAATCGTAAATTAGCATATCCTAAACTTGTTCCAATGAACTCTTTATATGGTATCTATTTTGCTTTGATTAAAGATTTGGTTTCAGACATTTATTAACTGTAGAATCCCAATTAAACTTGAGATTTATAGAGTACTAATATAAGTAAATGATTAATATATCGATTAAGGCAAAAAGTAAATAAAAACGAGTGAGGATTATTTTGATAATTTTGGCACAGTTGCTGTAGTAGTATCAAAATTTGGACCAATTTATACCAAATAAAATCTTGTGAAACGTAAGTTATCATGCCATAAATGGCACTTGAATCGAATAAGTATTGAGAGAATTACGGCCTTTTATGGTAAACATGTAATATCGCATGCTGATTTCCAAAGTAGCTCACCTATAGTTGAATCGTTTTTCATAAATCATAATATCATGTGAAAGCTCATTATGTATAGATTCTGACATCGTAAACGACCCTTAATTTAGATAAAGAATGATAAAATTATGATATTTTTGTAAAAATATTAGAAATAAATCAAAAGTTGAAAAATTGAGTATATTATGAACACAAATCATAAAACATAGGTTAGGACGCAGAATGGGGTGAGAAGTAATAATTTTACCTGAAATAATAATTTTTTTAAAATGACTATTTTGCCCTTGTGTGCATATATAAATATGTATAGGGGTTAGCTTGTTTGTTCATTTCATTTAGGTAAGGAAAGAGAAGAGAGGAGAGAGAAAATAGAGAGAAAAAGTTTAGTTAGCCATAACTTTGCATGCACATGTCGAATTGATGCACTATTTATGCCATCGGACTCATGTTGATGAGAGGAATCAAATTTTGGCCTTCAACTATCGAAAATATTGCCAAAATAATACCTATAGGCCATTATAACATTGTTAAAAAATCAATATATTTTCGTAATTCAGCTTTTAAAATCCAATTTTTTTTTTCTTAAAACCTAGATAACCTCTTAAAAGTTAACTATGATTTTGGGTAGCATGTAGATCATAATTCAAGTATTCGACAAAGTTAAGCTTGGACTTGAATTAAAATATCAGCGAGATAAGGTAAGTATTTCACACAATGATTATCATTTGTTTATACATATACATACACATGTGTTTATATTATAATATGTCAGAATGTATTTTTAACATGGTAAATGTATAAGATATTAGTTCTAATGCATATATTTAAATGAATGCACACATGTTTAATGTATTAGTACTTATAT
>JAWDEX010000018.1:7717714-7735295 GCA_035221805.1 Trichilia hirta | reverse complement strand
CATGGCAAAATCATATTATGCCACTTATTATGCTAGGATTTAATGTAATTAAATATCATTTATTTAATTACTAATAAATAAATATTTTTATTTATTAATCACATAATATCCTAATATATATTATCTAAGTCTCTATAATCAATAAATCATATTTATGATATTTTAATTAATTAGAATATTTCTCGAGCAATGGGTATTAGGCATCATTGTTTAGAAATTTATTCTTTATATTAAAGAATTAAAATATTATTGGATCAATATCGAATTGTATTCATTTTTATCATTACAAAAATATTATAACTATAATCAACAATAATTGGCTATTATGTGTGACCTTTTGGATTTATCGTAAGCTGAACAAAAGCATATACAAATGTTTCACATCACTTTAATATAACTCATTGTAATTAAAGTTCTTAATGATCACAAGTGACTTCTAGTAAGATGTCATGACCCCCAAACACGAAGAATGATGATTCTATATGAACCCATATAGTCATACGTCTATGTAGTAAAGTCTCTCTATTGTTAACTCCCAATTAAGTACAAGTCATGAACTTGTCAAACCCGTAACTCAATCATAGGATTAAAAACTCATATCATATACGGGATTTACTTATTCGAAAACTCATTTTTAAATATGTGTACTTTGGCCAAAGATTTAATTTTCGTATATAATAATCTTGCCTAAGATCTCAATTATCTAAGCCAGTAGATTCTATCTTGATTATCACCTATCCTTATATAATAAGAACAAATTACCATCAAGATCAAGCATGGTTAGCCTGATGCAATATACACAAGTGAACAATATGTCTCTGTGTAAAAGGCAACCATGATATCTCAGATCAAAGGACTAGTGGTATACTAGTGGCGACGCATCATTGGCTATGGATAATCACCTATATGATTTGTCGCGTTTGGTTACATTCAATAATATGTTCACAAATATAATACTCATGTTTATGCTCTTGTGACATGAAACTCGTCACCCAATTATTAGTATCAAATACTAATAAGTGGTAACAACAAAATATGCCAGTTATATAATGTCATGATCCCTAATAACATCACCTCAACTGAAAACTTATTTAGATGTATTTAAATAATAGACTCTGTTCTCATATCTACAATTCATTATAGATAGAGTTTTGAAACATAATATATCATGGGATCTCATTTTGTATTAATTATAAAAATAATAAAATTAGCAACTGAATATATGCAAAATAATATAAATGCTATTTGTAAATAATTATAAATAACTTTACAATTAATTACAAAATACGTATATATACTAAGAGGAGAAATTTTAGAACTATATGACATGATTGGTTCTATGGCATATCTCCTACAACGATAACGTGGCGAATCCACTTATTAAGCCTATGAAATAAAAGTAACTGAATCACCATCTTATGAAAATGGATATGAAGTATTATAGTAATTGGCTCTAATGCAAGTGAGAGTTTGTTAGAAATTACCTTAGAACTAATTGTGATATTATGTGAACAACTCACATTCTTTTTATGCAGAAGATGAAAATTAAAAAGACGCACGGGTAGATACGTTGCCTATACAAAAAGAGAAGGATTAATAATTTGATTTGCATGACTAATGCATATTTAAGTCTATTTCCATGAGTTGTATACTAAAGGGTTTTGATATGTATTTAGAGTAAATGATAAAATTTTAATTGTCTTATCTCTACGTGTAGTTAATTTGGCCACAAGACAGCACGTTCTTCAAATATATTAAATATAAATTACTTACAAGCTTGTTAGCATTCATATATGGAAATGGGATATTGGACCAAAAACTAATTGAGAAGAATGGATTAAGAATCGGAAAGAAGTCCACCAGGTAACAGTTGAAGATAATGAAAATGATAATAATAAGACAAAAACCTATCTATCTATGAGTTTTGAACTAAATAATTATTAAAGAATCTGAGATGCCTTAATTATGTATAATAAATTTTGGCATTCATTTTCCAAAATTCATATTTGCAAAAGCAAAAGAAGTTGTTTATAAACATTAATGCGACATGCCAAACATAATAACTACAAATCCATCTAATACATATAATGATATGAGTTATTTTTATTACAATATGTTGATCTATAACATTAGAGATAAAAATTTCGTATATAAATTTGTTTGATCCAAATTAACATAGTAAATTGTTAATTTTATATATATATATCAAATTAACATGTATATAAATCAAATTATTTGTAAGATAATTAGAGCTCCATTTGGGTCGTAACTTTCAAGCCTAATAGACTTACAATGATGCTAAGCATTTGACAATCTCGTAATACTACTACACCAGTTTATAAAAAACATTTATATAAAGTGTTTTTATATTTAGCATTACTGTCAGTCTATTAGGCTTGAAAGTTACGACCCAAATGGAGCTCTAATTATCTTACAAATAATTTGATTTATATACATGTTAGTCTAATATCCCTAACGTTTTTCACGATTTTTTACTTTAAAATCCCCTACTAATTATTTTTTTCACCAAAATTTTGTTATATTTTTTCGTTAAATTTAGTCTAGAAGAATTTGGGGCTTGTAACATAATTCTTTTCTATTCCACTAATTGTTTTTTCATAAATTAAGTGAGCCTTATATTATATAAAATTATTATAAAAGACCAAATATTTTTAATATTATGCAGATAGGTTATTTTAAAATAATTAAATTATCATCATTGTCATCATTACTACTATTACTATTACTATTTATGCACCTTAAATGTTTTTAATTTACATTACATTTTTCACAATATAATATATTGTGAAGTGAATGATAAAAATATATAGCAAAAAGTATTTGAGAAATAAAAATATTTTTTATTATTTTATAATTTATTATAAAAGTTGTTGATAGATATTTTTAATGCCATAAAATATTCAAAAACAAATTATAAACAGTCACAATTTAATTTTGTTTAAAATTTATGTAATAAAAAATACGAAAAAATATTTTAATTTATGATAGGATTGTTTTTGATAATATATAAATTAATTTATAAAATGTTATAATTTTTTCATTTTTGTGAGTATTGATGAAATTAATGGGGTGAGATTCAAAAAACGGTTGGGTGGAAATTTCGCCACAGTATCTTTTTCGATGTCTAGGCTCAGCAAAAGTCATAGACAAGATCCAGCCCATTTGCACTTTTAATCTACAAGGCCCAATGGTTAAAGAAGCCATTGGCGCGCATTTTAGCATCATCGTTAATTTTACCAAGGAAAGATTGGGGTCTGAAATCCCTTATATTCAAAGCCTCTGGTGAATTAGGTTTGCTTTGTGGGCGTCACTTAATTCAATTTGAAATTTGCCCAGAACTAATTTGTGTTTATAGTGAAATAACCCATCACGGTTTTTTCCGGATAAACGCGCGCGTTTGCGTAACCCAAAACCTAAATTCCCTCCTTTGTCGATTACGGTTTACATTCACTCGTTCAATCAATCAATCTTTCTTCTTCTTCCTTTTTTTTTTTTTGGTCTATATCTAAAACCGGAATGGAGGATACCGAAGACGATGCAAGATACCAGCCGAAATCCTATTCTCTAAATCGTCAAAGATTCCCTTTATATTCTCGTCCAATTAAAAATCGTTACCAATACGATGAAGAAGATGAAGACGATGAAGTCGACGATCACGTTGAAGAAGAAAACGATGAACAAGAAGGATATGGTTTTAAATTCCACGACTCTAATGTGCATCAGCACAATATTAAGGATAGCGAGCATTTTGATAGATACCCAAAACGACAGAAACTGAGGAACACTGTCTCAGGTTACCAGCTCGCACCGAGAACTGTAAAGCTATCTTATGATTGGACCGAACACGAGGCTTTTGTGTTGCTAGAAACTTGGGGAGAGAGGTTCTTACAACTGGGGAGAAAAAGCTTGAGAAGTGAAGATTGGGTTGAGGTTTCGGAGAAAGTAACAGAGACCTTGAAAGTTGAAAAAACGGAGGCCCAATGTAGGCAAATGACGGACGTATTGAAAAGGAAGTATAAAAAGGAGAAGGTCAAATTGGAGCAAATGGGAGTGAATGCTAGTAAATGGGTGTTTTTCAAAAAGATGAATATGTTAATGGATATGAGAAAAGAAAGTGGCGGGTTGGCATGTGGGGTTGATTCGGGCGAATATGTATTTATGGATACAAGGGTTTATTTGGATAGGTCTAATGGTTTTGATGAGATGAGGGATAGTCCGAATGAATCTGAGGTTGAGGAGGAGGAGGAAGAGGAGGATAATAATGAGGGTTCTTTGGCTTCTTTAAGGATGTTGGCAGATTCAGTGAATAAGTTTGGGGAGATATATGAGAAAATAGAGAATAGTAAGAGGGAGCAGATGATGGAGTTGGAGAAGATGCGAATGGGTTTTCATAGGGAGTTAGAGTTCCAGAAGAAGCAAATTTTGAAAAAGGCACAGGTGGAGATTGAGAAAATTAGAGGAGGAGATGATGATGGGAGAACCGATGATGGTTGTGATGGTGATTCTATGGAGAATCTTAGTGAATAATTTAGGTTTGTCTAATTTGTTGGTTTCTGTTTTATCTTTGATAGGATATTTGCTCGTTTATTGAAGTTATTGCCTTCTGGTCCTGAGGATTTCTTGTTTATTTGGCCCTTGTTTTTATTTGTTTGTGAATGACGGTGTGCTGGTATATAATGTTTGCTAGCATAAATAGCTGGGTTGATGTTATTGCATTTACTTGTTTCTTTTTAACAAGTTGTTATTATTAACTGATTCTGTTTGATTTTGTTCCATAAAACTTAAGATTGATGTGATATCTCCCCATCTAATGAACACTGCATGTATCAAAAGTCTACCTCCTACTTTTGTCAGTAATATTTGTTTCCTTTCCCTAAAAAAAAGAAGTTTGTCTTTCTGATCCTTCCTAAATATTTATCTTTTGCTCATTGCTTTTCATGTCAAGGTTATCTCGATCGTTAATAATTCGGTTTCTGGTTTGAGGGGATTTATTATGTGGACCATTTTGTGAACATAAAATGAAATGGCCAATGAACTTTTGAATTGGCTAAGGCAAATGCTTTTTGATATTTCTGGCCTGATTAGGATATTAGATTTTTAATTGTTTTCTAAGTTTTCAGAACATATCCATTGGTAATCATTTTTTCCTCTTTCAAATTTTATTGCATTTAGGAACTCAGGTTTTTGAAAGGATGGTGACATCTAAACCTGGTGCTATAAGTATATCGGAGATAGACCTTCTGCTTGGTGCTGGGTGAGGGAGTGGTAACAGTGCAATTTTTCTGAAATTCTAAGTTCTTATGAAACATGAGAGGCTTGGATGTTTTGTGTTGGTACTTTAATATTATCCCTCGATTAGCATCTGATAAACTTGTGTTGTATTGGCTAGTTTACTCTTGTTCTGCATATTGTAATGCTTTTCTTTTTTGACAAGTTTGGTATAACATCTTTTTTGGATATTCATATTGTTCCAGTTTTTTCCTTATTGTGATATAAAATGAGAAATTTCTAAATCTTAATTCTTTGGACATTCATATTATATAACAGTTTCTTTTTCTATGTGTTTCCATTAACATATTTACAATCCCAATGTATACCAATTTCATGAATGTCTACAATTTCTTTTTCTGAATAGAGAGAAGAGGAAGATTGATAGGGAAGTTACTGATAATCGAAGTTGAAATTATGACAGGGTTGTTTGTTTAGACTTTTACTTAATATATTGGTCTTTAGAGCTCTGATAAATGGGGATGAATTAGAAAATGTGTATCTAGAATCTCCATATAGTTGGATGAGTGTCACAATAATCAAAGTTGAAATTGTGACAGGGTTGTTTGTTTAGACTTTTACGTAATATATTGGTCTTTAGAGCTGATAAATGGGGATGACTCAGAAATATGTATTTAGAATCTATATATATCTGAATGAGTGTCTCACAGTAATTGAAGTTGAGAAACTGATAAAAGTGTTATGTATTCATTCAGTGGTTGAAGACCCTGAAATGCAACCAAGAACACTGGCAGCCAAAGTTGTAGGGTCTGACAAACAGTATTCCCTAGTTTAGATCTGGTGAACATGAAAAAGTGAGGAATTCTTAGGTTTCGCAAAAACTATTCTGTTGATGAAAAAGTTTATATTAACACAAAATGTCTTAATCTATGTAACCTTCCATCTAAAATAGTTTGTTATTCATTATATAAATATAATAACCCTAATTTTATCCTAAGCTGACGCGAACTTATTTTGTCTTATCGTAATATTGATTGCCTCATAATTTACTTAGTAGCCATATTGATTTGAGAAAAGTTTTATTTCTGTTTGATGTAGGTTTAAATATTTTACATCGGTAGTCTGGTTCTAATATTCTCTTTCAGTAACAAATCTGTCTTCTTTATGAAATATTTCTATAAAACATTTTTAATTAAGGTGTTTGACCATGAAACATTCTCTGCATTTTTGTTCAGTTTGAAGGAATATTATCAACAGACTTGATGGTTTTGAATATTGAAATATTGAAAAGGAACCTCAAGGAAAGAAATATTCAACCCGCTCATGTTCAGTCTGTTTCTATTTGGATTCTTAGGAAGTTGGAAAGAAACAATGAACCTCTATGCTCTGCTTGCTAACTGATTATTGTTTTAGATGTGAAGACATTTCCTTCAACAGAAAAAGGAAAGATGTTGGTTTACAATGAATTTGTTTTGTAGGATCAGGTACAAGGTGACTCGGCAACTATTTCTTCCTGCAAGAGAGCAAAACTGGATTAGGGTAAATTCTTGAAACACTTGCATACACTCTAAGAGAGAGAACTTGATGAAGGATTTAGTAGAGCTATGATGAGAAAGAGAGACGTATGGAGGCTATAATTCAGCATGTGAATAAAATAATTTTATGTTGCCTTAATCATAGTTCGAAATGAAATATTCATAACTTATTAAAAAATACTCTTAGATTATAATGTAAGCATTTCCCCATCATGGAGTATTATTGTTATTGTGGTTGTGTTATCTATAATGAAGGCTGTGAAAAAGTCTTATCTGAAATCCGGAAATTCTGTAATTGTTATGATGTTGTGACTTTTAATTTTAATCTTTCCATAAATAATGATTTCTGATTGATAAGTTTTGGAGCAGGTTCTCTTTGGTTAATCAAATAGACTTTCAAGGTTTACATGCATAATAGAATACAACATTCATTACTGTGTCAAAAACAAGCACAGAAGAATACATTGAAACCAGTATTGAACCTTCCCATATGCTGATATCTGTGGACAGTCTAAACTTAAACAAAAACTCAACCAATCTCAAACTCATATTACTCAACAAAGTCATAATTAAAGCAGTCTGTCTCCTACCTTCTATGAGATTGTTGGCTCTTAGTAATGACTCAAGTCCATGACAGTCACTCTCCACTACTGATAACACCCTGGCAAGGTTCCCTACAACAATCATGTGGGCAAATATTACGCAAAATGGTATACCTAGGAGGCCTAAAACGCACAAAAATCCCAACATTTTTGAGCATATATGAGCTGCAAGTAGCATTTTTGACGCCGTTGCCAAACTAGCAACAAAGGCTCCAAAAAGGCCAAGAACAATGATGAATTCCCAGAAAACTGTATGCAAAAGCTTAATCCAAGCCATCCCAATTTTCATTAATAGCCTTCTTCGGTCTAGATTTATTCCATTGTAATTGTCTGAAACTGCTTGAATTGTTGCAACTCTTCCTACTAGCGAGAAAGTGATGAAAGAAGGAAAGCAAATTACAGGGTGAACAATGGTTTTGGAGAGTATTTTGCAGAGAAGATGTCCATGGAAAAGGTATGGGGTGTCAATTGTGAAGGAGGGTATTTGGGGAAAATGGTGAGTTAGAAAGTGGGAGATAAAGAGAGAGATTGGAAGGGGAGAGGAGGAAGATAGAGATGGAATGGAAATGAGTGGAATGGAGAAGTATAACTCTGATGGATTCCCTGAAAATCTGGGCTGCGTTGATCAGATGGATTGACTCAAAGAGTCGTACTGTTCTTCTTGGCATTGTTGCAGAAGAGTAAGAGTAGGGAAGATTCAGTGAATGAGATTGTAGGCAGGAGGACTCATGATTAACTTAAACTAGAGTTTGGTTGCTTGCTTATTAATATATCATAATTGAACAAGTTTGCATAAAAGGAGGTTACATCATTGTCACAAAGTCTACTAACAAGTTTTTGGCTCTTTGGGACATTTTAAAAGCTTTATAATCATGAGAACAGTGGAAATGCATTGGAAAAATTAATAATTGTTGATGTCTTTTCAATTTGGTACCTTGGGGGGTTATTCAATTGCCTTTTCAATTTGCTTATTTTACACAGAAACTGCCAATTTCATTGCATGTGTTCTATTGTCTTGAGCTCTAAAGACACTTCATCATTTATAGTAGGTGGTTGTCTAATCTTCTACCCTTTTTTTCTTAGAAACGTTGATAAATGACCGAAGAGAAATTATTTTCTGGTTGAAGGGATTACTCGGGCTGATTCCAAAGGTGTTCATGATATTTCAGTGGGATATCATGATTTTGCTTCTCAATTGGCAATATTTGGGTGGATGGAATCATGAAAAGTTATATATACCCGTGTTTGTTCTTGTTTGTGCATTGAGAGACCGGAATATAATAATTAATGTCAACTTGGATTAAAAGAATTTTATATGAAAAGTTAGTGTATATGTGCACATTAACGTGGAAAATATCTTACTATTGTTAGTTAATTAATTTATTATTCATTTTAAATATTTCTAATTGAAAATATTTTGTAAATAGACAAAGTTTCGGAGCCAAATTTTTATTTAGAGACACAAGTAAAATGTCTGAAAATGAACCTGGAAAATGGTAAATGTGAAAATAATAATGACAATAATCCTACATTGCCCTTTTCTTGTTTGGGGAAATGCACTACAAGATTGATTGCTATGTTAAAAATAGAAAACTATGCAAAGACTAGAAATTACCCAGTTCACTATATATTACCAAGTTCACTTTTTTATATTTCATCAGGAAATAGCTCTTCCTTGAGGGAAGGAGCTATCCATTGTATCTGAATATAGGTGATCTCCCATAGATCTTCTCCTTCTCTGGGCTCTAAAATTTTCTTTTCCTTCATCTTTATTATCATCTTTCTCAATAAATCTGGGATTACTTCTTGTAATCTTGTCTCACCATATACTCCCAAATCAGCCTTCATGCATGTATCCATTCTTCTCAAAACCCCCAACCAGAAAGTACGAAACCCAGCACTCTGTGAAATTTGTCTTAGGAACTGCAAATACACATCTGTCAAGAGTTCCATTGCTATCTTTAATGTCCCTTCCATACTTCTCATCTCCCTCTCTGCATTATCTCTCCTTGAATACTCTACCATCTTTTCATGTAAATCATCAACCATTGCAAATACCACAAGGTTGAAACAGTTGATACAGTTCATGGATGAAAAATCCAAGTCTTCAGCCAATATAAAGCTTTTCTGAAGTGATAATACCGCATGATTTCTTATTTCTTCTCGTCGTGCTAAGCTAGTCTTTCTAAGTGCTTCCCCTAGTTTGATAAATAGATTTATAGCAAAGTTCAAAGAATTGAGACTTTTGTTGTCCTCTATTGAGGAGTTACTTGTATTGCTTGCCACGCTATAATTGTTCCCTGATTCTGAACATGCATTTTTATACCACTGAGTCAGCAAATTCACAGAATCTGACATTAAGTCCAGTATCTTCAAGTTCTTCTCTAATGGACTATTCTTGAGTGCAACAAAGCCAAATGCACAATCAATGCAGTAAGCATAACTTGCCCGTGAAACGTGGGTAGCATCAGACATCAACATGATTAAAGTCTCCACTGCCTGATCATAGGTGTCCGGGTGCCGACCAGTTATTGATAACAAATGGAGGACAGATTTCCACCCGATTACTGATTGCAGATTTGCAGGGTATTCGACAATAATCTTGCTTACTGACTGTGTTATAAACTGACAACAAGTGTCAAGAATTTCTTTATCGAGCTTCCACATTAAATTTATGGACTTGAAAATTAGCTCCTCTGGATATTTATCTTGTTGGTATGAAGCAAGTAGCTTGAGGCAGACCTTAAAAAGGCCTACAATTGCCTTTTCTGCAAATGGGATTGGTGAAAATAAAGGAAACTGGACGACACCTAGAAGAAAATCATGGAAAGAAGGCCAAAATGTAGGGAAGTTGTGAATGTTGGCCAAAGTAATGGCAATGATCAAATCCCAACAGAAACCAACAGTTTCTTCTTCTTCAACCGGAGTGCTGAACTTTTGGCCTTTTCCTGCAGCTGCAAATATCAGAGAACGCCCAAGATTCAGCAATGCTTCGTACGGTAAATTTGTACTATTGCTGAAGATGTTTCCGATTTGACATTGTTTGATAACCTTCAAATTTTGTTCGAATTCATTCATTCCAAGGGATAAAGAGTCTTCTGGGCTATCTAGAGAGAGAAAATGGGTGAATCGACCAATCATACCAGGACTCTGTCGGTTTCCAAATTTGGTATCATGAGTAGGGAAAACTAAGCCTGAGTCAGTTTTTGAATTAGAAGGGACATCAGAGGTAGTATCAAATTCAATGACTGATTGAGGTAATAACTTAAGCCTTTTCAGTTTCAACAAGCAGTCCACGATATTCCTCCAACCCGATCTAATTGACTCTCCAAAGTTGTTTGCAAGAGTGAAAACAGCAAGAGTAGCCATTCTCGGCTTAATGTCATTGCTAAATGCAAACAATGTTTCTTCTGCTGAGGCGTAAGGGTTTAACAATGTAGTAAACTTGCAGAATGACGCAAGAAGCTCGTCAAGAGTGTCTTCCAGTCTGTACTGAGCTATCCTAGCTATCGATATCAACCCTTCGATGCATTCTTTGAGCAGTTCATCTTCATCAGTATGCTCAAAAAACGCCGAAAGAGCAGCAACTGATGGACCAGCAATGGAAGCAAACATATCTCTACCTAGTCTACGATCATAATCACACAGCACAAAAGGTTGTACACGTTTGGATCGATTTATCAATTCAATCCATCTGCTTGGGTTCATTTCCTCGGGCAAGCCAGATTGGCCAGAAACTGTGATTTCATTGTTTGCAATGGAGTGAAAAAGTTCAGACAGATACTCTCTAGGAAGGTCTTTGCCATCATTGATTTCTCTATTGTTCCTGATGAACTCCTCCTCTGTCATCTTCCTCTTGACTTGTGGATTGTGTTGATCAGTATTGAGCATAATGAGAGAGTAGCAAAGTATGAGCACTGTATCCTTGCTAGCAAAAAGTTCCGAGGATTGTAGAAAGAAAAATCTCTCCGAGAATATTTCAAGGATCCGCTGAATCTTCTGGGACTCACCTGGTAATCTGAAGGTCTCTAGATAAGTTCGAAGAGCGTTGTCAAGGACCATGCCAGCAAACTCAAATGTTTCTGTGAATTCTTTAAGAACTTGATTGTGAAACTCATCAGGATCGCCGAAGTAATCTCCAATCAAGTTTTTTTCGAGCCCTTGAGTGTAGCGGAAGAAGAAAGCAATAGCTTTTGGATCGGGTGGATCAGAGACTAAACGACAAAGTTTGAGGTATTCCAAACCCTTCTTTTCATCTTGATTAAAATGGTTCCCAGCAATCAAAATTTTTCTTTTCTGTGCTTTCCTTACCCTTATATATTCAACCCATGTATCGAGATCATCTTTTGGTTTCTCTTCCCAAAAGGGTCGATACTCAGTAATTTCAATTGGATATGGTCCAGAAGGGCTTGTATCTCCTTCCTTGTCAATATTTTCTCCGATAGTTTGAATCAAGATTACTAATCCCTCAAAGGCTTGGATCTGTGAAGTGGTCAAAGGGCCGGTCCCCGGAAATGAGTTCTTGCAAAGTAACTTCCCTATCTCTTCGATCAGATTTCGGCAGAAGGGATCGCAGTCATAGTTCACGTATACTTCAATTAGGAATGTTGGCTGTCTGCAGAAATTTATAATTCCTTCAAGGGCAACTTCCTGGAGCTGGAAAGAGTTTCCAAAAGCTGCAACTCTCATCAACACAAATGAAAAGAAAGTTTCCAGTTGGAGACGAATAAATCTACAAAATGAAAATATCCATTCCATTAGATTCCAGCTGAGTTGGTAATTTCGATGAAGAAACAAGAAATTTGCGGTGTACAAACCTTCGAAGAAAGTGATAAATATTCAAAACTGTACTGCAAATCATGGATAGCACAAGTGGGCTGGAACGAGCTCCATAGTGGATTAAATGGTGAAATAAATCATCTTGAACCATCCTTAATAGCTTCGACTGCTTCCCAATTGAATCACCACTCAATTCGATGGCAGAATTTATCAAAACCAATGCAAAGAGCTGAACGTCCACATCTGCCGTACGAGAACTCTCCGTCTCCACAATTTCAATTACATTTAGCAAAGAACATAAGAAATGGAAGATATCAACAGCAGAACGAACTCCGTACCCTGAATCCAAATTGCTGTCTATATCCGCAACTTCGGTTTCAGATTCTGAGCCCTCTCCAGATTTGACCTCAATATCAGGCAACCGGGAAAATATAATCTGTATTAACTCATGCATTGTGTACCTCGCGCTGCGTTGAAGCAAATCCCCTCTGCTAGCTGATTGTTGAACAACTTGGAAACATGTATTGACAATAGTACAAACGGCTTCATCTGTGAGCAAAATTGAGGTACGATGCTTCATAATTACTGTCAGAACCTGTAAAATCCTCATCATCACAGCATCTTCAGATACGGGGTCTGTTTTTTCTAATTGGCAACTTGTAATTCCTGTCACAACAGAATTTATGCAATCTTTTACTCCTGAGGTCTTCTCATCAAAAATTTCGAGCTTGAAAATCTTCAAAACCGCCGAGAGCGCTGCACCTGTCGCTGCAGCCGGAATGTCATCACTTTGGATTACATCGAGGAACGGGTATAGATAAATAGAAGGATCAACGGTTCGCCACTCTTGTTGAGGATTAAAAATGACAGAACGCAATGATTTTAAAGATTGTACGACTGCCGACTCGTAAGTGTCTTCTTGCGTGTACTGGGTGCTGGGATCCGGTGGTCGTCGGATTACTGCAAGGACAGACCCGACTTCCGTATTTAGCATACAGGAGAGACCAAGCTCTTTTTTTCTGTATTTGGTCATGTCTTGCTTTTTTCTGCGACATGATATGCAATTGTTAGTATCTTCTTCTTCATAAAGTTCTCCCATTTGATTCTACTGGGGAAGACAACTGTTCGAAGAATTTCAAAAAAAAACGGTTAAGAATGTATATCCTCCAATGGGGGCATTTGTGGAACAACACAGTGTGGAAGAGACGACGCCGGAACGTTTGCCAAATAAGAGGTTCATTTAATTTGCTGAAAACCATTCTCATGGCTGTGGAAGAATATTTGAAAACTTCTACCATTAATGTCTCCTGATTTTAATCACTTCTGTTAAGTAATTACATTAGATTCTCAGTCATTTAAAAGTCGTAGATAGAAGGTTTCCGATTCGTAACAACTAACAACATTCATTCATCCCCTAGAAATAAGAACTTAACAGAGGAAGGTTTAAAACGTCATTTAATATATAAACGAAAGCAAGGCCAAAGAAATTTCTCTTCTTTTCATAGCATGTAAATAAGGAGCTAATGCAACAGCTACAAAATGGGAATTTGATAAAATATTAAATAAGGATATACAAACAACCCCCAAACCTAAGAAAAAGGCAGAAGTAATTAGGTTGGTAAGTAATACCACTCCCAGACCTCCTGATGTCCAATCTCAGACAAATTAAAAGAAAATCATGTATTGACCCAGGCAAATTCATTATATTAAAATAAGAGAAAAATAAATGAAAATGTTTTTCCTCATCTTATTGAAAAACCCGGAAAAAAAATTTTCTCCTTCTCCGTCTTCTTCGCTCTCTGTTTCCAAGAAACGTACTTTCGAAGAAATGTTGAAACATGGCACCGTGACTCTGCCAATTAGTATTACTTGCGGACTCGATATAGCAAATCTTCGATATTTCTCCCTTACACACTCTCTTTTGTCCGCTAGGAAGGCAACGTGCTTGATGTGTGTACTGTTATTTGCAGCTAACATTGTGACCTAATGTCCTGATAATATTCTTTCAGCTCCTTATAACTTCGATTTTAATGATTTATGCCGTATACAGCATTGATGCATGAGCTTCATAAACTTTGATACAAAATTTCCCAACAATAAAATTAATGTATGTGGCATGAAATTGAGTTTGCTTTTCGGAAGTTCTAGGAAAAATATTTAATATTGATGAGACATTTGACGAAATTACCGATGGCTTACAGTTATAAAGAAGCTGGTCATCAGTCGAGCAGGGATGAATTATTGACTTTAAACCTTTTATCTACTTGTTATTCGATGAAACCTTCATTTAAAACTACCGTTTATTAATTGAACTAACACCCATGGCTATTCCTTTTTTTTCCGCACACCTTAAATTTCACCTCACTTAATTAATAAACCGAAATTTAAAAAATTTGCTCTTCAAGATCGGCATATAGAAATTAAATAAAATTTTCTTTAACCACTTATTTATAATATAAGAGTCCATTACAGTTCATTCGTTAAATCAAAAAAAAAAAAAAAAAAAAAAAAAAAAAAAAAAAGAAAAGAAAAGAAAGAAAGCAAGCAAAGTCAAATGCTTGCAGTCCAATCATTTACCTTCGTATACATTTTGGTTTAGTCTTGCAATGAATACGAGTTCTTTGTCTCGAGTCATAAAACAAACAATGTACCATGAGCATCGACATCATCGGAATAATGATCACCCAGCCTTCAAACATTTGCTATGGTCTTCAACCATTCTTCGTGAAGAGTTGAGAACTCTATTCTTCTTTCACTTCACAAGAAATAACGAGATAGAAAAGCATACTTGTATCAAGAAAGGCCCGCAAAATAGCACATGAAGCGTCATCACTGACAGTACCAATCGAGAACCTAAAAGCAGCACAATCAACAAAGCATATCTATACAAAATTGACACATTATGTGGCCATTGCTCCCCTGGAGAAAACGAGGAATCCAATAAACTAAAAAAATAACCAGCAAACCTTCATTTCAAGCACCAAAAGAAATCGAGTTTTTCCAAATACCTAGTCTAATATTAGCTAATAGTAGGGGACAACTAATTTCGGTAAATATCATCTCTTTGTTTTCTTTCAAGTGGCTACAATGAAAAACTTCCATTTCTTCCAAGAATTGGGTTGGGCCCTTTGTTCTAAGATCAACTGATTTGTTTAGCCAATACGTAGGGAAATTCAGACATTCGTTATTATTTAAAGCTTCTTTTTTTTTTTTTTCTTTTTGTCGTAAAAAGGTTCATGTTATGCCAATTTATGAAACATTAGTCAGATCATGGTTAGCAAACAATGTAAGCACATCACCAAGAGCTGGTATTATTTCTGCCCAAAGATTCTACTTTGGTAATCATTCGACTTACATTTTTATATTGATTCAGTTTTAGTAAACATCAACTTGTGTTTTTCATTAAAGTCGACTAAAATCTATATTGCATAAAAATAAAAATAAAAAATAAAAGAGAAAAGGAAGCTAGATACCAAACATATAAAGGAATGTTTGATTTTATGAAACTATTAGTCATTACAATTACAAGGCACTGTTTGAGTACGATTATAAAAGAAAAATAAGAAAAGTATAAGTAAAATTATTTATTATTGAGCCTACTAGTCTCAACTAGTTGTTATCTACTCCCCTCAGTTTTACCTGGTGGCCTGCCCATTATGGTCTCTCCAGGAATGATGAAAGGTGAAGGGAGATTGAAAGGAGAAACTTATTCTTCCTAATGCCCCGGCTCTACTGATAAAGTGGTTACAAGTGATGAATGTTTGCCAAACTCAAAATCAAGTACGTATATAATTATTTGGTATTTTAAGGCAAAATTAAATATTTTAATTCAAAATCATTAATTTTTAGTGATTATAAGATGAAAAACAACACAAAAAAATTAATATCTCTAAGAAAATCAAAATTTTCAGCTAGTTCTTACCTTAGCCAAGTATAGAGAAAGAGACTTTGAAGAAGAAGATGGAAAAATATGAAAAATTTATTTTAAAAATAAAAATTTTATCCTTTTTATATTTTTTTATTTATCATAATGTTCCTAACTTTTTTAGCAAAAAAAATGGATTTCAAAGCTTCTCTAATAAGCTTCTCAATAATAAATATAAAATATTATTTAGGCCCCTAAACTTTAAAAAATCATAAATTAACCCTAAATATCAGTCAAGCTTATTTTAATCAAATTTATTTTAATTTTATTTATATTTTTAAATATTTATAAAATATTATAATTTATTTTAAATTATAATCGAGTCAATTTCTCAAGCTCTTAATCTGTTAAACTATTTAACGCATAAACCGTTTACGACTTTTAACCAAATAATATCTCTGAGAGTACTAACTATCTTGCGGATATTATTTACTTTTTTTAATAGCAAGAACAAGTTAAGGTTTATATTGTGACCTCTCAGGTTTATTATGATATTAGCTGTAAGTTAAAATTAGTCTTATCGATCTTATTTCGAACTATTCAAATACTTAGTAATCATGATTAAACATTTAGCAATGTGTGATAGCCCCTAAATTATAATAAAAAAAATCTTCGTCAAACCTTTTTATTATTAATTATAAATTTTGTGTGAATAATCTCCTTTTATTTGTCTAATCCCAACTAAATTAGGGCTCACGAATGTCAAAACCCTTAATTCAATTTTATTTGGATAATTTGTCAGTATGAACTGAACTTGTCACTACAAAATCTTTGTATAACATTTTTTCTTTGGTCAAAGACTTTATTTTTAGTCGTTTACTAATATTTGATTGGGAACTCAAATCTGGATCGAGTCAACGGTACCTCAAAATTCACTATATCGAGTTAATAGATTCCTTCTGACAGTTGTTTGCTACTTAATATAAATAACACACGACAAAACTAGCTTTTATGTACAAGATATGATTAGTCTTGCATTTATACACTGTATGAATCATGTACATTTATACCGATTGACAACCATGACATCCAAGGTCTAAGGAGTAGTTAATATACCTTTATAATTTAATGATGAATCATTAACATCATAAATTCGTGTGATTCACCATACTTTGGTCACATTTAAATAATAGTTCTCTAACTATTATTCCACAATAATGTCCGAATGATATGACTATTATATCACTTGCACTAGTATCATCTTATGATATTCACCGAAGATATTCAATATGCCTACTATATAATATCAATGCCCAGTTGGTATTACGTCTATAGGGAATAATTTAGATAATCTAATTATCTTGGATGATTCATATGTATATTCTATCACTAGTATAATTGGATAGAAAAAGTAGCATATACACATGAATTGAAACACTTTTATTATTAATGAATATATACAATACATATTCTACAATAACTTAATAAAATATGACCAAAATCGACAACACAAATGATTTTAGGATATATAAAACTAATACAGTTAAATA
>JAWDEX010000018.1:7692836-7714409 GCA_035221805.1 Trichilia hirta | reverse complement strand
AAACTCTTGTGTAATAAGTTTATGAAGAAACAAATAATAAAATGAGAATTTACAAAATTTAAATAACTCAAATAAAAACAAATAACAAGACCTTATTATAAATTTAAAATATATATTAATAATATTGTTAGGATGAGTCTCAAGGATCAGGTGGAGAAGAAATAACCTTTTACTCAGCCATCCATACAGAAGTTGGACGCTTGCTTCTTTTTTACAATATAATAAACATACTATAACACAATAATTCTAACATAATTTAACATCAACTATCCTTATCTTATTTAATATAAGATATTAGTTTGACTTCTTAATATTAAAAAATAAAGTATAGAAAATATTACCCGAGATAGAATTTTTACATAAGAAAAATATGCAACAAACTAAAAAAAGAAAAGCTAAAGACGAAGCATCAAATCTAGTTTACACTTTTTGTTGCTTTTCACTGACCAATTAATCTGAGTTACCCTTGGATCAAGTTCATAAATAAAATCTTGTAATTAATTAATCAATTGCTCAGGATTTGAGGCACAGACTAAGATTTGACGTATTAAAGGCAAGATAAATTATCCTTCCACAGCTTGATCAAGAAAAAATAATAAAGGATCAAAAAAATTATTAACATTTAATAAACTAATGGATTTTTGGTGAATGTTTAATTGAGCCCATAAAGCAACTTGAAAAAGTTATTCTAAAGTACCAAAACTACTTGGAAGGCGTATAAAAGCATCAGAGTTATATATCATTCTTGTGATATGTTCATGCATAGAAGACACCTTTAACTCATCATTGACTATCTTTCTAAAGAAATTTCTTGTAGTTAAAGGTATAGGTACAACACCAAATACTTGACTGTCTCCTAAATATGCTACTGTCAACAAACATCCCATTAACCCTAAGCTACCTCCTCCATAGACCAAATGAATCTTTCTTTCAGTTAAAACCTGACACAGATTACTAACAATATTTACAAACTCTTTATATTTTTTCAGACTTGTTTCATAAAAGACACAAATATTTTGAATTTGACGAACTGATATCTTCTTTATTTCTAACTAAACTTGACTCTGCAAAAATACAAAATGATGATGTATATTTATAGATGAAATAATATTAATTATATAGGTGAAAAATAAAAAAATAATAAAAGATAAAACAATAATGATACTTATATAAGGAGGCTAACTATGAATAAAAAATAAAATAACAAAATAAATAGTGATAATAAATACATATATATAGTAACTCGACTAATGTCTTCTTTCAAAAATAACTTGAACATTTTTTATGGATCAAAGATGGATTTTCCTTCCACTCTCCCTAGAAATTGGCAAATAGGATCATTTATAATAAGATTTCTAATAATATAACAATCGTGCTCATTTCAGAATAATTTTCATAATTTTAAAAGCTCGCGTTGGACTAATCCACAAGAATGTACCTCAAGAGTCAATAGAATATTATCTAAAGACTTCTTACTCAGTCCATTTTTAATAAAATGAATTTTATCCTTATGATTATTAGAAAGGTATCCTAAAGAGCGACATCACTTATTATAATTTCATCTTGTACACTTGTGACAAACTTGCAATTTATTTGCTCATTGTTTCTTAGAGTAGGAACTCTTACCTAAACCAAGCATGTGAGCGATGAAGAGATTAGGAGATTGTCCATCTAGTTGAATTTTTGCTTCAATCAGTCATCGTATATCTTAAGGAATACCCTTGTCCGTGAGTATCTTTAACGTTGACACTCTAATTTTATATATTTTCACCAGACTATTGATAAGAAGAGCAAGAAATTGCTCATGCAATTTTAGTAGAACTTCATCCATACTTAGATATGTCAACCTAAAATGTCACAGATTATCGTTACTAGCCACTTATCTAAGTGCAACAAAACTTTCCTACAAAACAAACAAATGATTATTAATATAATTTCTAATAGTTAAAGAAAATGATCACATTTTTATAGTAAATAAAAAGATAAAATAATAGTAACATCTATATAGACTAACTTAGCAAAAGTTAAAAAAAAAATAGTAAACACTTACATTATTGGCAAGTCTGTCAAAATTACTCTAATGGTTAGTTTGATATATAGACACATCGCTATCAAAATTCGACGCCTTGAGTCAAGAAACAAACTTATTAAATAATTTTAGCAAAATAATTTGAAAATTAAGTCTCATGTCATTATCATAAATTCGGCACCTCGATCATGAATAAAATTTACAGAGGATAAAATTGGATTATGACACCAGTCTCAACTCTAATAAATTGCAAGGAAATAAAATCTGTATAGTATGCTAGATTTTTTTATCCGAAAAAATTTAAGCTCAACAATTTATATAAAAAATTTATATTTCTATTTTTAATAATTTTTCAAATTTTATCATTAAATTATTACATTGATAATACTATCCTTTCAAAAATGTTCAATAAAATATAAATTAATTGTATTAGATATTATTTAAATAAAAATTTGAATTATTTTTAATTGATCAATAATATAAAAAAATAGTTGACATATTATTGTTAAAATAACAATGCGTAAGTCTATTAAAAATTAGTGTTATCAATTTTTCTTTTAAATTTATTTTTTAAATCATTACGGAATCACAATAATACTAAACCAATAGTTAATAATATAGTTTGTCAATTTTTAACAGTCCTCACATTGGGACTAATTTATTTTATAAAAAATAATTATTTCCAATATACAAAACAACTAAAATTAAGCCTAATTTATAGTTTGTGCAAAATTTAAGAATTTAAATAGTATTTTATTTCATTATTTATTATTTTCGCAAATTTCAGCTATAGCTTCACCCTTCCCCAACAGAGAGTCACCACGTCGTCGTCGCAACACCGAAGATATTATTCTTCCTTGGCGATCAATCACATAATCGTCAATGTCCTTGTCAGCAACGAATGATGAGTTGCCTTGTCATGCATTTACAGATGAGTTTCCGACTTAACTTGCAGAACTTTCCAGAGAAGGGCATTCTCTATAAAACGTCTTTCCTTTTCGCGCTACCATTATCTGGTATCTTCTATTGTTATTTGTGAAACGAAATTGTACTGATGGGAAATTTTCGTTTGGATTCTTTGATGATTTTTATCACAAATTATGTTAAAGAGATGCTCTTGGTTCAATTAATTTTCTGTTGATCCAATTTACAGTTTATTTTAACGAACACATCATGAAATTGACTAGACTCATTCTCATTTTTATAATGGGCTTGGGATTATAATTATAAACACACGATTTTATTTCACAAGCATGATGTTTCGGACGAGGTGACAAAGTCACACAGGAATACACAAGCCGTAATTATTATCTGACAGCACCAACGACCATCTGAAAAACAACAGTTTTCAGACAGTTGGGATAATTTATAAACCACAGACTTAGAAAATCTTAGCAAACCATAATCTGACACTCCTGTGTTCAAACCCATGTTTGTTCAGAGCCACGGAGAATTATAAATTGGAGTCACAACAGACTTGATATGGAGATACTTATAAACAGCTTCCATTCCCCAATCCTTTCCAAAACCGCTCATTTTGTATCCTCCGAAAGGGCAATCCTTATCTATAGCAAGATAACAGTTGATCCATATTGTCCCGGCTCGAATAGATCGAGAGACAGTGTTAGCCACGTTTAAGTCCTTGGTTAAAATTCCTGCTGCTAGACCATATCTGGTATCATTGGCTCTCTTAATTGCCTCTTCTACAGTCCTGCAATAGATTACCAGTCAATTATTTGAATATTGAGAATATATATAAAGGATCATATGCAACATTTAATAAAATCCTGATTTAGCTCGGGAATTTTGCTTGTATTTAAAAGAACATTAAAAATCCTGACAACCACGTCAGGATTTTCAGTTATGCTGTTTTTGATCTTCTTTTCTGTAATTTTTTTCCAAGAAGCCAGTAGTGCTCATGCTCCGGGGAAATAAGAAGGGACTGGACACCGATACTCACTTGAATTTCATCAATGACATCACAGGTCCAAAAATTTCATCCTTCGCAATTAGCATGTACTCCTGTCCAAGTTGTAACATTAATAATCCATTACGTTGTACTCAAAAAATCCCAAAAAATAAGTTCAAAAGTTTACCTTAACATCAGTGAAAATTGTAGGTTCAATATAATATCCCTTCTGACCTACTGGCTTGCCCCCTGTTATCAATGTGGCTCCTTCATTTTTGCCATGGTGAATGTAAGAAAGAATTTTATTGAACTGCTCCTTATCAACCTGTTGCATTTTGCGAAGTCATGGGGATTATATTATACAGAAATCTTACAATATATAACAAAACTGATTTTATTTGACACTGAAAACTTTCTTCCAACATTATTCCTCTACTAGATCATCCAAGTCTTAGCTTTACTGCTGTATGGATTACGTTGCTTGCAAAACTTGAAATGACTCGCATCTTACTCATAATTACCTGTGGTCCTTGACGAACAGCGGGATCAAAAGGGTCACCAACTACCCAAGATTTTGCCTTCTCATTCAACTTCTTTACAAATTCATCATAAATTCCTTCCTGAACATAAACACGAGAACTTGCCACGCAAACTTCTCCCTAAAAATAAAAATGAAAAGTAGGTTAGCACGGACATACCAATTAATCTGACATCAGAGAGGGGAAAAAATCATATTCTACCTTGTTATACAAGTTTCCAAAAAGAGTAAGTTCTACAGCTGTATCTACATCCGCGTCATCAAAAATCAGGAGAGGTGATTTTCCTCCTAGTTCTAGTGAAACTGATTTCAAATTGCTTGTTGCTGCAGCCTGCATCACTAGACGTCCCACTTCCGTGGACCCTGTAAAACTAACCTGTAAACCACGATCATTGAATTAATTCAATATATCCAATGTCACGCATTGAACAATGAAGAGCTAGTAAAAGTATTTTCTAGATTTCGTTCTCTCACTTTATCTATGTCCATATGGGAGGAAACTGCAGCACCAGCGGTTGGGCCAAAACCAGTTACAACATTGAGCACTCCATCAGGTATACCAGCCTGAATTATACAAGAATAAATATGAATTAACATATTTATAAACTATGAAAAGTATCGTCTGTCATCATTTCTAAAGTGAGCAGGAACAAAATTTTGAACGAAGGTAGATTTTGACAATACGTACTAGTTTTGCAAGATGAGCATAGTAAAGAGCTGTAAGCGGTGTTTGCTCAGCAGGTTTGACGATCATGGTGCATCCTGCTGCCAAGGCTGGGCTAACCTTCATGAAAAACAAGGTAGTTGGGAAATTCCACGGAACGATGTGTCCTACAACACCAATGGGTTCACGTAAAGTGTATCCTTGTAATTCACGTGACATTTTTAGAACCTCTCCATGAATTTTATCTGCTGCACCAGCATAGTAACGAAGAGTATCAGCTGCTCCAGGAATGTCGATAGCTTTGCCGGAGCTGAACAATTTTCCAGCATCAAGAGTATCCAACGCCGCTAATTCTTCAATATTTTCACTTATTAAGTCCGCAAATTTCATCATTATCTTTCCTCTCTCCTGATCACGATTTTAATTTTTAATAAAGAAGAAAACAGTAAGCTAATTTGTAACAGGAAAACATAACAAAGAATCAAATATGTAAAACGGCATTCTAATAGCGATTCTAGACAATAGATATAACTCACAGAACCAGAGAAGCGTGGCCATGGACCATGATCAAAGGCCTGTCTGGCAGCTTTGACAGCAAGATCAACATCCTCCTTGTCTCCTTCTGCAATTCTTGCTATGACTTCTCCAGTTCTTGGATCAATGGTCTCAAACGTTTTCCCTATCAAAAAAATTTCATTAAATAATTTTTCCCATAAAATAAATTGTAAAGAAAGAATTGACACTCAAAACAGATAATAATAGTAGAATATTTGAATTTAATTATAAAATACAAACATATTGTAATTAAATATTATTACCTATAATATGAGAACTAAGTAAATGAATAAATGAAATACTCATTAAAATTAATTATTAATAGTTATCAAGTAATTTATATGCATCAATGAAGTAACAATATTATAATTATATATCAATAATCACTTCATTCATTAAAAATCATAAAATTGAAATATTTTTGTATTATTTATATACAACAATGGAGTAACAATTATATAATTGTATATGGATAATCACTCCATTCATTAAATAATCATAAATTTTAAAATATTTTTGT
This sequence comes from Trichilia hirta, assembly GCA_035221805.1. Lineage (NCBI taxonomy): Eukaryota > Viridiplantae > Streptophyta > Magnoliopsida > Sapindales > Meliaceae > Trichilia > Trichilia hirta. Next base: position 7,708,194 of record JAWDEX010000018.1, on the reverse strand, counting down.
ATTATTTATATCTCTTTATCTTTCGTGAGTCAATACAAAAATTAGTAAACTAACGTGACGCCATCAACCTAGTTGCGAATACAAAAAATTGGGATACAACTTGACATCCTAGTTTTAATTCAACATAAAATTATCTAATTAATAATAAATTTATTATTTATTAGATTAATTATGTACATTATTTTTAAAAATTTTTGAAATTAAAATTTATTTACTACAATATTTTGTCATTCATCTAATATTTAGCATAGAATATATAATATAATTGGCAAACTATTTACTACAAACTTAAGCGATCTTAATAGTTAAGGCTTGAATCTTTGAAGTTTAGATTCAAGCAAGCTTCCTCAAAAACTACAAGATGAAAGTGGTAATAATTAAAATATCAGGATATTTCCTTTTCAAAATTATTAATTAAAATAAATATTCTTAATAAACTCTATCAGTCATTTTGTACTGGATTTTAAAAATAGATAAGAGTTACAAAGATTGTATCTATTAATTCGTGAGATTTAATAGATGGGCCAAAGTTAATAACCTTACACCCCACCAAACATGATTTTAGTGTCGGATAATTTTATTTTATTTTATTTTTATTTATTAAAAGAATATTTTAATATTAAAAGCTTTTTCAAAATTTTTGAAATTATTTGATTGTCACTTTATTTTGCTTTTAAAAATAAAGTTTTTTTTTTTAATTTTTATAAAACATATGTAATGTTTAATATATCCTAACATTATTTTGTTAATTAATTATAAATAATTAACCTGATTTGTTGTCTCCTAAACATATCTTTACATTACTTAAAAATGATTAAAATAATTTCTTTAATCAGTTATTGTGCCAAGAAAGAATCTTAGGTCAACGAATACAATGAAAAAAGAACAAGAATTCGAAAATAACAAATAAACAAAAATATTGATTGATCACCACCGATCGATCTTCGTAGCCTAGAGACAAAACAATGGTATAGAATTCATATAAATATGATAAAACAATATAGCAAATACACCAAAAAAAAAAAAAATAAAATAAGATAAATACCCTATCGATGATATCATCGAGAGTCCATGATTGTAACTTACTATAAATTACCACCACACATATGTTTTGTCAATATTAGGTACGTGTGAAACGGACAGATACGAATTAGATCATCATATAACATGTAACATCATTTTGAAGTCAAAACCACATTATTTTGATCTTTAAAATAATAATAAATTATAATTTGACGATATTTGTGCTTATCACTTTTGTTTTTGACCTAATCTTAAATTACTAAAATAGACTCACCTAATTCTCACAATCAGACTGACACACTCAGTTTTGTTTCGTAATATTTTTACTTTTCTCGTCTACTATTAAAACAAGAATTATATATCTTAGAATTATGATTTCTACACAAATATCAATCATATTAGTCAACAAGTATGCTGTGGAATTTTTTTTTTCTAATTTTTTGAAGAAAGTATTATAAAATTAACGAAATTCATGATTAAATTTGCAGAGTGTAAACATTTTGAAAATAAAGGAAAAGATTTTGTGTGATATATATATATATATATATATATATTCACAGAGATTAATCTAACTGCAGATATTATTCAAATTCATATTTAAATTAAAAACTCAAATAACAAGAATATTAAAATAGATAACAAATATGAATACAAATATTTTATTCTTTATAGGCACTATTCTTATTCGTAATTTGAAATTCTTGTCTCTAATTTGTACATAAATATTAATGCAAATAAATTAAAAGGCAGTTATAGATATAATTTTAAGATATTCATACGTAATTGTCCATTCTTAGATACAGAATTATTGAATTGGAATATTTTTATTTTATTAATTTTAATATTAAAAAATATTTAATAATATATTATATTAATATTTTTATTTAGCCTCAAACTTTAATACTAAACAAAATCTTAATCTCTTACTATGAGGTTGAATTATCAATTCTTCCTCACACAAACTTAGCGGAAAATGTCTCATAAAAATTAAAATAAATAAATAAAAACTTAAAGGAATATGAAAGGTAGAATCAAGTGATATCTACAAAACAAGAGAATTTTATTTAAGAGATAAATATTACGAAAACTTAGTGAGTGCTTCCGCAGAAAAATTGATCTCGTTGAAGTCAAAGAGAGAGAGAGAGAGGGCTGAGACAGAAAAATTAACCTGATATAGAATCAACAAATTCTCCATTAATGAAGAGCTTGGTGAACTTAATCTCGGGAATCTTGACAACATACTCGGAGCTTTCATTGCAAAAGGCCGCCATCTTTCTCTCTCTCTGTCTCACAAATAATTATGAAGAACTAGGGGCTTGGAAGGTATATTTAAAGCCACAAATATGAACCGCTTGAGTGGGGGTGGATAATGGGCTGAGTTCATGTGAACAGTGTCAACCCAATCAGGTATTATCCGGTTCATTTGATGGATTGTACAGGTTCTGTGCTAAATATTAAGTCTATTGATAGAGCTTTAAATAGAGCTTAATATGGGCCGGGGATAATCTCCAACTTAGCATGGCTTGTCATGGGCTTCGCCTCTGCCCACGGGTTATATATATATATATAATCTTATTATATTATATTATAAAATTTTAATTTAATTTATTTATCTTTTTAAAATTATATAAATATAAATTATATTTCTCTTAAACTTTTAATCAATATAAATAAATTTAATTTCTAATTATAAACAATTAAAACTAATGGATAATATACGACAAAATATAAATTTAAAATAAATTTGGATTAAATTAAATTAATTTTTTGAAAGGGTCAAAAAAGCTTACTATAGAAAACAAAATCATAGGGTAATGCTAGAAAAGGATTAAATGAAACAAACATAAATCTTTTATGGCTTCGAATAATTATCTATAACAACTAGTTCCATGAACTTAAGATGTAGCACACAAATTTTTTTTTTTTTTCTTCTTTGAATGTCTCAAAAGAATGAAACGTAGTGATCAATCAAGCTATTAAATTTCACAATTAGTAATGGGAAAAATTGGTTTACTATCAAAAAGAAAAAAATAGTAGTCATTAACCCAACTTAATTTTTTGTTTATCATACTTCTCCTCCTCACACTAGCTATTATCTTAATTATTAACGACAAAATGACACAATAAATTTCTATCTATCTACAGATAATTGTCTATACTTAAATAAAGAAAATTAATATGTCATTAAATTTTCTCAAAGTTCGTACACATTGCCTTGCAAATTCAACTTTTGAGCCATAAATAATTTGAAAACCTAAGAAAAAAGAAGAAGGCTAAAACTCCAACTTTGTATAATGATTAGTTTTCATTAAATATCTTGAAGAGTACAGTAATTTGCGAAAAATAGATAAAATTTGCAATTTAAACAAAATTTGCAAAACATACATTTATTCTTTTTGAAAATTTTCACCCTATATATAAGAAATTAGTCATAACTTTTAAATTAAAACTAGAATTGTTCAAGGTCTTTACATTGTTAGATTCAATACAAAAAATTAAAGAAGACAACACAGGCATATCTTAACAAATAAGTACAGTTTTAGATAAAACATAAACTTACATGCAGATATTTTTGTAATTTTACAATTAGAGTATAGACTAATGATTACGAGTCAATCCCACAAGAATTGCCAAGAAATTGAAAAAAAAATAAAATATTAAGGTTAAATCAAAAGTAATCTAATTCTAGTATAGTTCACAAAAATTAAAGTCTTGACAAAAAATATAAATTAAATAAAATTAGCAATAAAATAATTGAAAATCAATGAAACAAAATACCAGGATGTCCGAATCCACCAATGTTTAAATTTATAATTCTCAAATTTAAGATGAAATTAATCTACTATCAACTTCAAGATTTTACATTAAGGCACGCATAAATTAAATCTTATGTAGATTCTTCTTCTATTCATAATAATAATTCTTGATGTATCCAATTAATTAGAAAAAAAAATATAAAATTAAAGACAATTACTTGTAAATAATTTAATTGAATAAACTCTTGACTGTCAAATATACATGATATAATTAATGAAAAGATGAATATTTAATAAACCTCATGGAGCAAAAATTATAATCTTGAAGAGCACAAACTAAAAGAATTAATAATTTATAAAAAAATTATTCAAGTAAATATGATTTTGTCATCAACCCTAGTACAATGATTTAGCTAGACATTATTAAATTAAAAGCAAGAGAATAAAGATAAATCATGGAAAATTCAATCCTGGCCTCCGACCCTTGAGAAAACAGTCCCTTTAAGTGTATTATACGAAAACAAAAACTATTTAGTATTTTTTTTTGGAAAATATCATTCAAGACCCTAATAATTATTATCGTTTGAGCATTCATACAATAATTAAATAAAATATACTACCATGATATTTCATTAATTTCAGATTAGTTCTCTTCAAACTATTGGGTTTCTCACATTTGGGCCCTAAAAAATTCTGTGCTTCTTCTCATCAAGTCCATAATTTAATTTTTTCAAAATTGCGTTCCTCTTTTTCTCCAAAAATTTTAAAACTTAAAAATCTTTATTTATTGATTAAGCAAAAAAAATATATAAATGATATAATAATTATAAATTAAATTGACTAACACAAATAATATTAAAAGAATAATATATGAGAAAATATGCTCTTCACAACACGTTTTGTTTATTTAAAAACACTAATTTAGTTATAATACTCATTAGATAATTGAGATAAAGTTAATAAATAGATTCCAAATAAGTGAAGCAAATTGTAGACAAAATTTTTGGAATAGGAGTGAGGATTGAACAAGTTGTTTTCAATCATTCCTATCAATAGACTCAATAATTTTATTCAATCATGTAACGGTTATAATTTTAATCTTTTAAGCAGTCAATATACATTTGTTTAATTTGAAAATATCATCTCTTTTTTTTTTTTTTTTTTTCATATAGTAATTGCATAAATTTTAATTTTGAAATTACTACTTATAAAGATTACTTGAAAAAGTCGTAGCAAAAGTCCAAAAATGTAATGTCAAATAAATTGTCAATTATGTGTACAGATTAATTTCAGGTTAAAGAAAAACTAAAATTCGTGAAAGCAGATAAAATAAGATATTATTTTAAAATTTACAAATTTTCATCATTTATTTAAATAAAAATTTTGAATACCTTTTAATCGAACAGTATTCCTCAGCTTGTTTAACTTATATACAAACCACAAAAATAGCAATAAACAATTTGAGTGAATATAAATGTTGCAGTAATATAAACTCATCAGTCATCATGAAATTAAATTAACAAAGAACATATTAAAATAGTGTTTATTTCATGCAAATATTTATTATAAAACTTAATCCAAATTTTAAACTCCATCTCGTTTGTTCAGAGCCAAGGAGAATTATAAATCGGAGTAACAACGGACTTGACATTGAGATACTTATAAAGACCTTCCATCCCACAATCCCTACCAAAACCACTCATCTTGAAACCTCCATGAGGGCAATCCTTATCAAAAGCAAAATAACAATTGATCCATATAATCCCAGCTCGAATGGATCGTGAGACTGTGTTAGCAATGTTCAAATCCTTGGTTATGATTCCTGCTGCTAGACCATACCTGGTATTGTTGGCTCTCTTAACCCCCTCATCAATAGTCCTGCAATCAATTATAAGTAAATAAATACAACCTCCCTAATCTTACTTACGGATTCAGATACTCGATACTCACTTGAATTTCATCAATGACATTACAGGTCCAAAAATTTCATCCTTTACTATCGTCATGTCCTCCTGTACAAAGTTAATAAGATTAATAGTTAAACAACTTCAATCTTGACATAGTGATCAACATTCTCAGATAATATGGTGGTTAGAAACTTAGAAAGCTTACATTAACATCAGTGAAAATTGTAGGCTCTATATAGTATCCCTTCTCACCCACAGGCTTACCCCCTGTTAACAAGGTGGCTCCTTCTCTTTTGCCGTGCTCAATGTACGAGAGAATTCTATCAAACTGTTTCTTATCAACCTATTTTATTTGGGTTATTAAGTTCAAATATATCAGAGTATAATCATTTACATTGGCAAAAGTTGAATTTATTTGCTACTCTCAGTTATAATTTACCTGTGGTCCTTGTCGAACTGCAGGATCAAAAGGATCTCCAACTACCCAAGTTTTTGCCTTTTCCACTGCCATCTTTACAAATTCATCATATATCTGCTCTTGAACATAAACTCTAGAACTTGCAACACAAATTTCTCCCCAAAAATCATATATATACAGAAATGTTGGCACAGTGTCAGTTTTAGTCCCATTACTTGTTATTCATAGAGTTAAAAAAGACGGGAAAAGATATATTACCTTGTTAAACAAGATACCTAAAAGAGCAAGGTCTGCAGCTGTATCTACATCCGCATCATCAAAAATCAGGAGTGGAGATTTGCCTCCTAGTTCTAGTGAAACTGATTTCAAATTACTTTTTGCTGCCACCTGCATCACTAAGCGCCCACCATCTGTAGACCCTGTGAAACTAACCTGCAAAATAGTAACCAAGGCCACTGAATTCAACGTATCCAATATCACACATTGAACAATGAAGCAGTTTCAACATATTTCTATGATTTTGTTCTCACTTTATCAATGTCCACATGGGAGGAAATGGCAGCACCAGCAGTTGGTCCAAATCCAGTTACAACATTGAGCACTCCATCAGGTATACCAGCCTGAATTATGCAAGAATAAATATGAATCAACATATTCATAAACCATGAGAAATACTGTTTCCAAGGCGTGAACGTCAACCATTTTTTCTAAAGTAAGCATGTACGTATAAAATATAAAATCCGAAGCACCATGTTGATTAACGGTACACAGCAGCTTTGCAAGATGAGCAAAGTATAGAGCTGTAAGTGGTGTTTGCTCAGCAGGTTTGACGATCATGGTGCAGCCTACAGCTAAAGCTGGGCTAACCTTGGTAAAAAACATGGCAGTAGGGAAATTCCATGGAATGATATGTCCTACTACACCAATGGGTTCACGCAAAGTATAACCTTGTAATTCCCGTGACATTTTTAACCCCTCTCCGTGAATTTTATCTGCTGCACCAGTATAATAGCGAAGAGTGCCACGTGCCCCACGAATGTCGATGGCCTTTACCAAGTTGAACAATTTCCCAGCATCAATTGTTTCCAAAATGGCTAATTCTTCGATATTTTCATCAATTAAGTCCGCAAATTTGATCATTATCCTTCCTCTCTCCTGATCACAATTTCAATTTTTAAGATTTAAGAAAAACAGTAAGCCAATACGAAACCATAACAAGTAATCAAATACTGTATGTAAAAGGGTATTTCCAATAGCAATTGTAGACAATAGATTTAACTTACAGAACCAGACAAACGCGGCCATGGACCATGATCAAAGGCCTGTCGGGCTGCTTTGACAGCAAGATCAACATCCTCTTTGTCTCCTTCTGCAATTCTTGCTATCACTTCTCCAGATCTGGGATCAATTGTCTCAAACGTTTTCCCTTTTGCAAAATATACGTTAAATAATTTTCCCAAACTGTAAAATATTGATTTTCAGGGCAGCTGAGAGCAGGGCCTGCTACCCACACTCTGCCCGTTTGCTGGCCCCATCCCCGTTTTATGCCCGAGACTGTGGGCAGACGTTCCAATTTCATACCAATATTGTGTTCAGTAAATTAAAAACTCGTCCCGGTTCTATGATATTTTCAGGTGAGTGAGGTCTTCGAATAATTAGTCTGCATTGAGTTTAAGACTCTCAATGCATCGCTTTAATCAACATTTAAAATTCATCTATATTTTTGTTTCTATTTTCCGCGCAGACCTATTATGGAACGCTTCAAAGGCGTCCAAATTGCATTAAAAGAATAGTGTGTAAAAAATTGACCATCAATTTTTAAATGAGCCTCCCTGACAAGAAGCATCTTTTCTTAACAACTGCATTAAAAATATATATACTATATAACAGCATCACTTCTCATCAGAAAAATGAACAAAAGAATGGTGGTGATTATTTGAAAATAAAATAATTCAAATGTTTTGTCAATATCTACCCGTCAAAAGAGAAGAAAATCAGAAATTCCACATGTCAAATTGAATTGTAAAATTGTTATTATAAATTTGGAAATAGATATAATAACGACATGACATTTAATATATTTTTTTTAATTACAAATTAGTAACAAAATAATAAGTCGAATAAGTGTAATCACAACTATTAGAAGAAGAAGAAAAAAAAAGATATTGGTGGTAAATAAGGAAATATAATGTTTAAAACTTAGAAGCAAGCAAAATAATCAATGAAGACCCAACGTCTAACTGCTTAGCCCAAGCCAAGTTGAGAAATTCGACTAGATAAAGATGTATAAAATTTGTACTAAATTTTCTCCGTCGACGACCTTTTCGGATTCGAAAGAAGGATGATTTTGAAAGGAAGAGAAAGAAAATTGTTTAATCAGAGTGGCAGAGACAAGAGGCATTGAAGTTTTTTCAACTGGAACGAGTCTAGTCGACCACCGTGACAGCACGTGCGAGAACGTGAGAGCAGAAAAACAGTTGTTGCCTTTTTCTTATTTCTTTTTCTGATCGATTTCTCTATTTTCGTCTCTTGTCTTAATTCTTAACTTAATTTATGGATGAGTACGTACAGTAATAGGAGGAATCAATTTTTTTTTTTTTTCTTGTAAATCAAGTTATATGAACAAGAACAATGAATCTCAGAAACATAGCAGGCTAAAACTTTGAGTGAAAAAATCAAATAAGAAATGTGTTTCTCTGAAAAATAGAAGACTGAAAACTGAATGAAATATTGAATGCGGAAGTTTCAGCCTGAAACATAGAGAGAGTTTTCTGTAAATACCAGAAATAGCGTCAAAAAATTCTCCATTAATGAACAACTGAGTAAACTTAATCTCGGGCATCTTCGTACAAGAGCCGGAGTCTCCATTTCTACGCTTGGCCATCTATCTTTCACGGACACTAAAAGAGTCTGACAATTATATGTAGATGGTCAGATACCATATATTTATAGCCACACAAGCTTATAGATGTGTCGACATATTTGAAAGAATGACTTCTCAGTCCCTCTCTTCATTTTAATAAAAATTATATTTTGTAATATATTCAAACAGGTCCATAGAATTGTCTACGTTCACTATTATACTCCTAGTGCCTACTACATAATTCGTATGACTAAATTTTTAAAGTTGATGTGTAACTAATATTATATATTTTATAAATAATAATTAAAATTATTATTAGTCTTAATTAATCAATAGACGTCAAGCAGTGAATCATGGAATTGATTTTTAATTTATTATTCTCTAATTTATTAACACCCCATTAATCGATTGGTTTGGCAACCTTCTGACCTCTGGGTGACGAATTATAAAGAAGCTTTGTCTCTTAAATTTCAAAGAGCTGCAACTTTCAATTCGGTATTGAGATGCATGCTTTCGAATTAATACAGTACTTCATATGCTAACAGATGACCCCCAAAAGGGTTTAATTATATTTCTACAAATAATAAAAAAAAACACTAAAACAAATTGTCAAATCGTATAATAACAGTTCAGTCTCTAAATTTTAATAAAATAATAAATAAAGATATACTTTAACTATCTATAATAAATTAATCCTTTTTTTTTTTAAATTAAATTATTATGATATTATTACTTCCCTAAAGATAGGTATTCGTTTATTGATTCTTCCAATTTGATTGTCAAATGGCCTACCATCTCATAGTTGGTAGCCAAAAGTCCCCAATTAGGTTGCCTTGCTTTCAATCTTTGCAGGGACTAAACATTAATCTAACATAAATGTTTTGTTACACTTGTCCGTTTTATTTGTGAAGCGTTTTCACATGGCCTATATTTATATTTTTAATATTTGTGATTGAGTTTCCATCTAATTTTATAGATTAGCTTCCATTTAATATTATGTATAGATTATATTTATTTGTAATATATTAGTTATTAAAAGAAGTTATTGTCAAATATTGTTAAAAAATTATATTGTAAAATATAAATCTTATATATCATATTTAAAAAAAAATTTCATTAGATACTTTATGTTATTTGAATACTTTATTCGCTATTCAATGTTGAATTTTTATATGCAATTAATATCTTTATTTTAAAAGTTTAAATGTCATTCTTACACACACGGATATTTTATGATATTTTTTTATAATTTAATAAAATTAAGTAATTTTTTTAGAATTATAATAAATTTACACATCTTATAAAATGAAATTGCGTTAAATTCTAATTTAATGTTGTAGATGCTGATTTCCTTAGCATACATTTAGTTATAATAGACAAAAAGAAGTCCTTGTCAAATACGGTATTGGTAATTGGAATGCGTTTCGTGCCCAAGACGAATTTGCAAGACACAAAATAACGAAATGCTTTGGTACTATCTTTTGAAAATAGTGATCTAAAATAGGAAGTAAAAAAAGCATATTTGGTGAAATTATTTATAAGAATTGTTTTGCAACAATATATTAAAATTTATTTAATATATATTTAAAACTATTTGAAGACAATTTATTTAATATATATTCATCTCACCAATTAACAATCTTAGTTTTTGTTACTAAAAGAAGAAAATATTAGTATTAATTCCAAATTAGTAGAAAGAAAATAGAGACTGTGTTTTTGAGAACATATTATTACAAATAATATAATATAATATAAATTCTACTTTTTAATAATAGTAATACTACGTATCAGCAAATAAATGATATTTGAGATATATAACGTTTCTTTTTAATAAATATAAATAAATTTTAATTATATATTAAATGAAGGGCTTCGGGATAATATTCTATGATGGAAGGTTTCCTTTAATGCGTGCGTGCATCACAAACCGCCAACGGCCCACCCTCTGAAAGGAAATTATTCAACAAATTCTGTTCGCTTTTCTCCTTTTTGTAAAACATTTCTCTTTACAAATTTTCGGATATCTAGCTTTATTTTATTTTACAGTTAAGGGTACAAGAGATTTTTCCTTTTATAAATTTTATATATCCAATCTTTACCTTAATTTATGCATATTTCAGAATTAAATATAAATAGACACTAAAAAAATATTTATTTATAATACTACAAATGATAGAATTTTAAAAAAAATTAGATTATTGAAAGTTAAAAATAGAATTTACATGTTGCAATAGTAGACATCAACCTGTGAACCGCCGAGACAGAATTTTAATTGATTATTTTCATTATATTTTATTTATTAATTACTGATTACATGCTTGTATTTAAATATTTGGAGGAAAATCTTTACCTCACAAATCACGACGACAGGGCAACACAAAAATGTATAGGGATTGGCTTACAATTATTCCCAACATATCAACCATGATTTTAGGTAATCAATAAATGTCCTCGGCTGGGATTTACAAAATCCATGGTGTATAGAGAGACTGCAATACTATCAAAATATTGTTATATTTTTTCTTTCTTTCTTTCTTTCTTTTTTTTTTTATCTTAAAATTTTATGTTAGATATCACAATTTCACAGTACATTGAATGTATTGCAGCCAAGTCCCTATATAAAGCATATATCATTCAAAAACTGTCCTGCAACTTATGACCCTAAACTGATGTGGGATAGCAAAGAAATCCTAATAGAAAATGCAAATGAAATACAACTTCAACAGTAACTTTCCAATCATAATTAATTCCATCAGTCTAGGCTAGGATCAGAGGAACTCAAGAAGATAAAACAACTGCCCCACTAATTATATGAAGGAAACTTATATATCTATTGTGTATATGGTGAAGATTGGCAAGAGGGAACGTGGGTAAAGCTATAGTCAAATGCACCATAGCCAGTTTGCACTGAATACGAACCACTGGCCCTAAAACCAGCAGCACCTATATTGTACGCAGGGGGGGCACGGTGTTGCTCAGGAATTGCACCAAGGCTTTGAGCATGGGGTACACCATGAGTCGATGAATAATGGGAGGTAGTACAACCTTCATAGACACTGTGGTTAGGATAGTTATATGGGTCAGACTATGTCGCAGCTGGGCTATGCTGTGCGGGATGAACTGGTTCCGTTGGCTGAAAGATTGGTAAGCATTAGAAAACTTGGCCACTTTCTCTGGACAAAAAGCCAGTAGTCCACTGCCTCGGCTACTAGTAGCACCATGACCATGCTTATTTTGGGGCTGGCTGCTGAGTTCTTCTTCCTTTCCACCTTGGCTCACTTTTTTAATCTATCAATAGAAAACTCTGATTCAGGCTTGTGGTCTTCTACACATTTCATGATGGCTTTAATTGAATTCAACTCCAAATTGTTTGACTCTTCCTGAAAGTTCAACCCACAACAATTAATAGTTACCAAATCCACCCTAAAAAGAAGAAAAAGAAGATGAAGAAAGCAGTTGTGGTTCCTACTATCAGAAACTAATGATTAATCAAACTGCAAAATCAATGTTGACCCACCGTTGCAGCACTACTATAATTTCCATTCTTCAATATGGATGCAGCATTATCTTTTGAGTTCTGGATATGGGACTTATCTTCATCAATTCGTCAATCATACCCATACAAGTGCCATTTTTTCAATCAATTTGTGCAGTTGCAATAAGTTCCGATATAGTACGCATCAATGTGAATAATCATAAAATATAAATATAGGCAATTTACCCTTTTTTTCATCATTGTTCGTATTTGCTGAACATCAGCTACTTTTCTGCCACTTTATCCTAATTGTTTTACCTACTTCTAATACTGGCTGTATATAGAATTTATGCAACCAATATGAAGCATATAAAAACAAATAGTATTTTAGACAAGGAGAGACAGATTAGCATAGCCAACCCTGGCTAGCTTGGAATTGAAATTTTAGTTAAGTCCGTTAAACACAACAAATCTGAATGGAAGACCAATACGAAAACCACTATTGTATGATATCAATACTTTTCCCACGCACATATTTTCTCCTTGCGGCCCCCATGCATCCAATTACCAGGTAATAAAACAAAGTATTAGCATAGCCTCATTATTCAGCTGTCTTGTATTATCTTCAAAGAAATTATCTAATTAGATCCAATATAGGAAGTGCAGCATCTCAGCTTTAATTTGAGCTTCATTATGGACCAATTAGCTGCGTATTAATCAACTTGTAACCATAGACTACATTAATGAGTGTACATCAAGTATATTTGAGAAAGATACACAATAGAAATTAAAAGAACCTTACTTCTGTGGCAATTATTGGTCTATTCATAGAAGTGATATGATTTAATTCGAGAGAAAGGACCAGTGAAAAGAAAAGCTATATATTCTATACAGATTCTATGTATCTTGTTCACTTGGACTTCAAAGTATCTATATTCGGAATAATGCGCACACCTATATAAATAGAAATTCTCAAGTGCAGTCATCCACAGTTTACAAATGCAGATTTGCTTTAAGAAATGCTGTTCAGAGCTACACAGTTCTAATCTAGAGCAAATTAACATTTTAAAAATGCAGAAATCCAAAAGAGAGGATGGTTGTAGCCATATCAACTAGAAAGCGATTATAAGCAACGTGCTGTGATAACTAAGGTAATAAAAAAATGTCAGCACCAACTCTCATTATAACTAAGCTAAAGCGATTCTTGCTTCATCCTAAATCACTACTTAATCCAGATTATAACAGTTCCATCTCATCTTACATAACACTGTAAATAGTCACATCAATTCATAAAATCAGTAAAATCCAAACTCAATAATATTTTCTCGACTACAGAGATCATTTGCAAGGCAATTTACTGTTAAAAACTGTGATTCTTATTATGCGTCATTGATGAGATATCCAACAAAGGACTTCACAAGAAGCTAATTTTCATCATGTACGCAGGCTTAACAAAATGCAACAATAGACATTCTAATAAGCAATAAAAATTGATATTTGTTCAAAGAGACTATTAAAAGAAACCGTTATCCTAATTTAGATGCCTAAAGAAATTTAAGGGCTACATCGTAGTCATCATCTACATGTTAATTCATTAAAAATTTAATCTCAATCTAAAATAACCTGCGTTTGAAAGATAAACAGTATAGACAATAAACCTCCCATTTTCTCCCCGAACCCCAAACCATCAGCAAGCCTAGCCATATCCCTTCTGGAGGCATAATCCACCACTAACTTCCTAAGAAATTCCTAATCAAACCTCGAAGTCAATCCAAACCCCGCCACCATAGGCAAAAGCATCATTGCCTCCGCAGGGCCCAATTCACCATCCCCAAAATCGTCCTTCCACCTATCCACAGCTTTCTGCACCACGCACCTCGCATGTACCGGGCGGACTGCTTTTACGATTATTCATCAACACTTCCGGAAAAATTGCTTGTACCAGCATTCCGCAGGCCCATCTCTTACCTGTCACCCCGATTCCTTCCATCTTTTGACCTAAAAACTCCACTGCGTCAAGGACCAATCTTGACAGGTCAACCGACTCCCAAATTGCGCGGGAAATCTCCGCCCGCAACGACACGGACTCTTTCGTTTATAGATTATAATTTTTAAACGTCCCGAGGAGTTCATTTTGAGGCAGAGGGATTTTAACGAGTCCGATATATCGGTGCACTTGGCAGGTTTCTGGAACTCTGAGAGCGCTGCTTCATTTTGGTCGTTCATGGGTTCTAGAGCGGCATTTTCTTGGTCGGGAATGCAATTCTAGCTGGGTGTCAGAGATTCGAGGGCCTGGGCTTCCATGTAATCGAGTGATAGAAATTTGGATTCCAGGGATTTTGATTTCTGTGAAAGAGAATCTTGGAGGGAAGTGAAGTGTGAGTTTACTGATGTGAACAGCTGCATGCACAACGATAAAATTGTCTTTGTGCCCCTCGGTAGCTGAGGAATTTCTCTACTATGTCCGTTTTGATGGATAAATTGGTCCCCATTGTGGTAATGTTTGGTGAAACAGTGACGTGCTCTTTGAATCATTTGCAAGAATAAAAGCCCTAAACCCTGAACCAGTGAAAATGAAAAAGATGTGCGAGTGTACCTGTGCAGTATTCCGTTCGTTGGGGGTCATTTTTCTGGATAGGCTCCGCTTGTGTCAAACTATCTAGGAGGTAAGAAATGACGACATGTGGAGCTCAATAAACGACGTCGTTCTACAAAAGTTGTTTAGTCTATGGACACACTTGGCCATTTAATTTTACGTATTCTTTCCCATTGCTTCTCTACTATTTACAATAGTTTTTTTCATTTTCCCTTTTTTTTTTTTTTTTACAACACAATAAAAATACTATAATAATTCTAACATCATTTAACATCAACTATCCTTACCTTATTTAATATAAGACATTGTTTTAACGTCTT
>JAWDEX010000018.1:7668042-7691062 GCA_035221805.1 Trichilia hirta | reverse complement strand
TGGTTCCCTAATATTTACAATTTTTTTTTTCATTTTCCCTTTTTTTTTTTTTTTTTTTTTTTTTTTTTTCAGTCTTCACCGCCAGAAATAAAATTTTAGGCTTTTAATATAACTTTTAAAATCTTCTTTATTAAAAAAATTACATAATTTTTACTAAAAACTTACTCCTAATAATTTAATATAAAATTGATGAATATTTTTCTATTATATATAAAAGCTGTTGTATTAAAAAATACATTCAACTACAAATTAATAAAAAAAAGGTGGTTAGTTTTGTATTTTTAAAGATTATTAACTGAGGTCCATCGATTTTAAAAAAAGTAATCGCAATCTCGACCGTTAATGGAATTAATTAATTTATGTTATTGACATTTGTTAAATACTATTTTATTAGCAAATAATAATTATTTTATGAAAGGACAATTTTACTTTTTAAAATTAAAATATTATTAAAAATATAAATTTATAGCACAAGATTTTAATCTCAATAAATGCTGACGTTGACGCGCTGTTACGTTACCTCATATATTTTTAAATATTTCAAGTTAGCATGTAACGTTAACAAAATTAAAATATGAACAATAATACATTAACATTTTTTAAATATTATTTTTATTCTAATATTTTGGATGAAATAATAATTTTCCATTTTTTTAATTAGTTTCAAAGTCTTAATAATAATTAGCATGAAAAAACAATTAAATCACATATTTTCTAATAACGCTCTATTTTTCAAGACCATTTAACAACTTGACATTTATGAAGTAAATGATGAGATAATACGAAGGTAAGCATTACCTTTCATGAATGTTTCCTACCAAATTTTGCTTACACACAACGTGCTTGAAAAACTAATTAAATTGCACATGCTAGACAAAAGTTTACGGTGGAGATTCGAACTAATACAAGACATTTTTTAACATCCTCGCAGTTTGTTAATTTTTTTTTTTTAATTTTAATTAAATTCATAAATTAAGAAAAAAAAAATGAATAGAGCCTAAATGTATTCTTACCACTTGCTTATCCCAAAATCTAACCCGACCAAGTTGGGACTTGTGAGGATTGAGGAGCAACAACTCGCTATTTTATTTTTCTGCGTCTTAAAGAGCTTGTGCTCGCATCCACGTGAATTGTAATTGGTCAACTAGATACACGTACAATGTTTTCAGCGTTAAGCGATCCTTATTTTTCCCAGGAGATCGGCTCCAATATAACCTCGCTTTTCAATCGGGTACATGAACAATGTTTTTAACGCTGAGGAATACTTTTTTTGTTTTATTTCAAGGGATTGACTATAATACATCCATTTATTAATTTTAAGTTGGTAATTTCAAATTTGCATTAAAAATTTCAATTGATGTATTGATACATTAATATATAATAGCAACCCAAGTGCATACATTAATCAACCAGATGGGATATGTCAAAATGTTAGTAGAGGAAAATGAAAATTTACATCAGGGAAACAGATTGCATCAATTACAGTAGTCCCATGAGAGATGAGAGATTTAAAAGAATTTCTTTAGGAACGCCCTCAAATCGGTTTAATAGGACATAATCCTTTTTAACTTAAAATGCTTGAAAGAGGTCATCGCCATCTTCAAATGTCGAGCATAGCCATCTGGGAACCAATATTAAAATGATGGGTCACACAATTAAAAAATCTCCGAGTCCACTTTCTTAAGGTGATCGATTCAAGGCTCTCAAACACATTCTCCGCAAAAGTTACCTCGACAAGATGTACGAATTGCTCCTCCCCGGAGGATCAACTCCAAACCAACCTGAAAACATATGCTATGGACATTCTGATAATTTAGAAAAAAATGACGACCACAATACAAATAAACAAATTCCAAGCGCCTATTTTAAAGCAGAAAGTCAGATGTTATTCCATACAAAATTAGTCTGCAAACTTCACAGTATCATTAAAAATTTAGGAAATAAAGGTAATAACAATACAACTCGCAAAATTCCTATGCTTACTCTTCAGACATTGAAAATTTTTCAGTCAATATTCTATAAGTGCAAACCTAATTTAAAAATTAATGAGATCACATCATCTGCACTTAGATATCCTGCAATGCTTTGTTCAATAACATTTTAGCCATTGAACTTGCAGACCTAAGGTATTTCATACCAGCAATATAACAATTTGACTCAGATCATACAAGAACATACATGCGCGAGCGCTCACACACAGAGAGACACTGCATGCAGCTGAATAGATTTGCATTTGATCATCATATGCCGCCTCCTAATGCATACTAGGAGGGGAATAATAATATAATCCATAAAAGTAATGAAAGGAGAAAAGTGAAGGAACATACAAACAGACACCACAGTAACTCGCCACCAATCACCATCCACATAAAGGCCATTAAAGTAAGACATATAACCTGTCAAATTTGACTGGGAATGCCTACCTGCATTCAATTGCTACTTGGAGTTTCTCCACCCAATACGAAATTTCAAGATACTGTTCTACCTTAGCAGATGGATGCAATATACAGGTTCTTTGACCACTTATCCTGTAACAGGGGCAAAAGCATAAAACATAAAAACTATCTACTATGACATGATTGTTATTCATATGCTTACTCTTCAAGTATTCAACACACACTGACATAAAATTTTGCAAATTTCCAATAATTATCCAAAATACAGAACATAATCATATAACAATTTCTGAAGGCCCAACATTACTGCAATCAATGCCAAGCTAGGGTGTTTCATGAACGGATCTTGTTAATAATCTTGCATAATGATGACAAAGATTAAGTACTAAAAGCATTTTCATTAGCATTTACTCCCCAAAATGTCTGTTTCCTTAGTAATAAAACTTCAAAGATCACATCAGTGTACCACTTTTTTCCAATATCAATGGAAGCACTTGCACAGTCAGGCAGTTGATCCTAAAACCCCCAAATAGTGAAATTCTTTGAGAAGATAGTAATTTGGATGATCTGTGCATAGAGCAAGTAAAATAAGTCTTCAAAAAAAGGAGGATGGGTTAATTCAAAAGCTAAATAGAAACAATAAAGAATTCTAAAGTACATGAGGGCACAGCAATATAGAAATAATAAATAGGCATAGCATGTATCATTAACTCCTTTGGAAGGGCAATGCCAAATTGGATAAAAGTTCTGCCTGACTGTGGTTGACCACACCATACCAACCCTAAAACTTTTGTAAACGATTTATTTATAAGTTTGCTCTCATAAACCACATTACTTTTTTTATCCAGATTTTTTGACAGAAGGTTAATGATTTTTGCAGAGACAAAACTTATGCCAACAGCGAAAGTAGCACCTAAAAAGTAAATATTAAATTACTGTAGCTCGGTTTTCAGTTACAGGTAAGGGTGTTCCTTTTTCCTTTACTTATGCGATGAAAGTAGTACTCCACTTGTTTTACCATGTCATAGCCAAAAGATGAATAGCAGAAACTATAAAAAGTAAAATAGCATTTTGGGAGAGGGAGGGGATTTTGACACCTTCTACATACACTAATATAAAGACTAAATTAGTGTAGCTCAGTCTTCAGTTACAGATAAGGATATTTCTTATTCCTGAACTCATGCAATGAAAGTAGAACTCCTTAGTTTGTAAGGTCATAGCCGAAATATGAATAGCAGAAACCATGAAGCAGTATGATAGTTTTTTGTGAGAGGTAGGGAGCTTGAGAACTTCCACATATGCTGATATACTATGGCCCGTCTAATAAGGATTCTTATCCATTGTTCTCATGACATGCCTATAGAAACAGGATCACTGGCCCCTTAACCAAGAAATTAATTCTCATTTCAGAAACTCATGTCAATTTCAGAAGTTCCAAAATGTAAAACATCTCACACCAAATGCCAAAGAATATGGCATCAGATCATCAGATACTGCAAGCCGAAAATAATTCCCAAGAAACAAGGAATTTAGGATTGAGCAGTTTAGAGGTACCTTGACATGGGTACAGGGAAAAGCAGACGTGTGCAGTGTTTCCTGCATTATGTCCTGTGATTTCCTTTTAGTTGAACTAAGTATAAATGCTGCTCGATCCTCTGTGGTGGCAGTTGAGGTGCTTCGATATCCCTTCTCCCATCCCTTCACTTGGATAAAGGAAATCAAGTTCAACAACCTGAGAACAGAGTACAAAAGACATAAGTGATTTATGAAGTATTCCTTCAAAAAGACCATAACAATGGGAAATTGGACAGCCTGATTAGAATAGCCAGCATTTCAAGACATGACAATGCCCCACTTGCTATCAGCTGTAGTCATAGAGGTAACAGAGAAGCCTTCTTTCCACTTCTTATTGATCCATTTGAAAGGAAATATATAACAAACTTTGTACGATTGTTAAGTTTAAGGAGCACCTTCAGAAACAAGGGGAAAAAACAAATGATTTTGAAGATTATGTCAGAACAAGTTATCTCAAAATCATGGTTCCCTGTGACATCATACTATGACTAATCTAATTGATCTTACATATTCTTTTAGGGAGTACAAGTAGATTCTTCCAAAGAAGCACTACTTGGCAAAAAATAATCTCAAAATGATGAACGAATCTGTAAATACAGGGCCATCATAAACCCAAACTTGCAAAGCCAGAATGCCTAGAATTCGAATAATCACATTTAGTGGTCTTAAAATAAAATTGCATTATACATCCTGCAAAACAGAAACTATTAAACTAACTTATTGGCATAAGCAGCAGTCGGTGGCCTCAGCCCCACAGCCACAGCACATGTCCCCTACTCATGAAACAGTTAAAAAACCAAACTGTACTCTCATTAGTCCAAGATTCAATTTGAAAGCCGTTACCTTTTGACATAACAACCAATGCACTACCATTGCATGTGCCAGCAACTGAGATGATGTATTAATTCTTGTCCCACCATTCCATTATCCATTCCTGACAGAAATTTGAAAACGAAAAATTCTGGGCATCACTAAAGCAGCAAAATTACTAAATGTATGCAAAGGGTTTTGGGTAACACCAACCTTGTTCAAGAAATTATCTGATAATTCATAAACCTGGGAAGTGAATGCCGTCCCTCCATCCATGACAACGGCCCACAAATTATTGGATGAAGCAACACAGCTAATGTACAAATTATCTTCTTTCCCCTTCGTCACATGTTGGTGAAGTCTAGAATCTAAAACATCGTAATCGTATCTACAATAAAAAGTAAGATAAAACAATTAGCTAATGGCAATGGAACAGGGTTCTCACCACCAGTACTATAATTAACCCAGCTTTCTATTTTTTTCCTCTCATTTCTCTTCCCTTCTTTAGTTTGAGATTAGTCAACAGGTGTATAAATAATTGGCTGGTGAATGGTAGATATCTGCTCAGGTCTCCAGTGACACCAAAAGTATTAATCAATTGAGCTCAAGTAAGACTTTTCATATCACCCGCCACTGCCATCAAATGTTTCTTCATCGTGCACTTTTGAGACACACCCACCATAGCTAAGGAAATGCATTTTATCTTCAGATTTAGACTGAGATGAAAATTTGAAACTGCCAATATTTACTCATCAAAACTAATTTTAGCATGACATTTTCAATGACTTAAAGCATACGAGCATGAAATGATATGCCGAAAAAAATCCAGATATGATAAAACAGAACTAAGTGCCTCACACTGAATATTATTCATCAAAAGTGAAAATATAAAACAAATCAGTTTCAATTCTGGCATCCATTTGTTAGACAATGATATAAAAATTTGCACTCAGAAATATACTTATTTATAGGTCAGGGCTCTTCATCCCATAAATTGCATCATATCTCTTACCTTTGCTTCATTGGTGATCTGGTATTATAGACCAATATCCACTGAGAAACTGGAAAACCTAACCGAACTTTCTTCTTAAGTTGCTCACCATCTTCCAACTCAGCATGCAATCTTCCCCTTTCTTCACACACCTACAGTGATACAAAATTTACCTTTAAATAATAAAGAGAATGATCCAAAGATATTAAACAAAATAATTAGTCGGCTTAAAATAGTAGGCAACGACCTTAAAACCTTCTTCCATTTTAATAGGTCATAATGATGCATTGGACCCTAAGCTGTTGTCAAAAAGGGAAATAAGCTTCGCATAATTAGGTTCTTCATCAAATCACATATTGGTCACCATCTCAAGAAACTGCTGAAAGGGAGGACACAAGCAGCAAAGCATCTTCCGGGGAAGTTCCCATCTTCTTCTCACAAACAAGGAATCCTCTATTCTCTCCCTGCAGCACAAGAACACCGCACAGTAAAACGTATTATCTACAAATGATTTTTCAGCATTCAAAGCTACAAAGTTGAACTACACTACATGGTGGAACAGCAGAATAAACTCAAACAAATCCTTGCCAGGGAAGTTTTCCTCTAAGAAGAAATATTAGGGTGTAAGCCAATGACTCAAGGTCATCTCTTCGGCTTCCTGTCCTACCTAAATGAGCATGAACACCTGCATAACATACAGTTCCCCTGTCAAAAATATATTTCCACTTGTTACAAGAGTGTTTTAGTGTATTTAATTTGAAGGAAGATAAAACCAGTAAAAAAAATCTTAGCTTATTTAATAACACAATTAAAAACATTTATCATACTGAATAAAGACCTAATATGAAATACACAAGGCATGTTGAGTCAATGAAGCTAAAGCATTTTCATGACCTGATCACCTTGTGTGCCAAAAGTTACTATAAGTTCATTGAATGAGGAACAGGCAACTACCTGAAAACATCAGGCTTTTGGTCATAATCAACATGACCACCAGAGGCTGCATCTCTCCAATTTGAAGCTGAAGTAGACAATATTATAACAATTATAACTCATTCGACAATTATTCATGACATAAAAATAAAAGGAATATCTCCATAAGCCATGTACTGAGTATTGTTAAAACAGGATGGCATGAGAAGCCTTACCCAAACCAAGTTCAATCTGATATAATTTCTCATCAGGTGTTCCAGGCTGGCCAAGCAAAATGTTCTCTGGCTTAACATCTCCATGCACAAAACTGAAATAGAAACCAAGAAATTGTGGACAAACTACGACAAAAGAATAAAAGGAAGAACAAACATATACACAGAGAGCACAACAATTTTATAGTACCCTCTAAGGTGAAGCTGCTCCAGAATTGATATCCCCTCCACTGCTATACATGCCACCATCTCCTGAGACAGCCTGAGCCAGGAAGAAATACAATTAGAAATAATCAATAGCTTAACAAACGTGATAACTGTAGCACCAAAAGGCAGGATCTAACTTTTGAGAAACAGATAAGAGTAATTTTTTACTAAAAACTTTTGTGGAATATAATTGTTCATACATCTGGTTGTTAGAGTTCCAAACATCCCATAGACCTGGGCCCAGCATGTCCATTACCTGGCTTCACAGAACCTCAACAAAATTGAGTACAATACAGCCATGAAAAATCACTCATGATATCAGCTGACAAAAATGATAATAATCTTCATATAAATGAAATTGAAAAAAGAAAAAAAGTGTAACGAAAACTTACAAGGATATAGTATTCTCCTTGCTGACCTTTGTAATAGACCAAAGGAATTCCATAACCACCGTTAAGGGTGCTAACAATAATTTTGGGAAGGAAAGACTAGTTAGCTCATAATAATCAGAGTTCAAACAACAAAACAAGCGCAGTCTCACCTACCTACACACTTGCCACTCATAAGGAGGGTTGGAACTGCACCCTTTGTTATTCCCATGCTCAAACTTCATAGCAACCTACAACCATAACAGGAGAATAACATTAAGAATAGAATCCATTTTCTAAGAAACTTGACTAGAATTGCACAAGAGAATAACACCTCAAAGGCATCGGGCCCACTGCTCCCTGCACCACCGGTCATCCTCTTTCCAACATAAACTTGTCCAAATCCCCCTTTTCCCAGCTTTTTCTCTACCTTGTACACAGGGGGTTCCCAAACTGTATCTGAAGCCAAAATACACACAATAGATTAAATATAAACTACTTCCAGAAACAGGCTCAGTACATGTATTCATAAAGACACGAGTTACCTGACAATGGCATTTAAAGTTGTCAATTCCTAACTTTATTTTTGATTAAAACAACAAAACTAACATAAATGTATCAAATAATGACAAATTTCACAAAAAACTGGATTATATTTTTGAATATGCAGCACAAAACTACACGTAGTTTGACTACTATTAGACAATAATTTATTTACTTTCAGACCACTGCCTTGGTTCCATCGAAGTTGGTAAGCTTAAAGAAGTATCTACAGAGTTAATAGTTGAGAAAAGGAAGAATATCAGTTCACATTAATAATAGTGCGACTTTCACATTAGAAAATGATAAAACAGTAATTTTTTTTCTTATCTACTCCTTTTACCAACTGAAAGTGTTCACCATGAAAAATTGATACCCTTTCAGGAAGTGGACTCACACTTCCTTCATCTGCAACAGCTAACAATTTCTCAGCCCTTTCCTCAACTACCTGTTTCGCTAGCAAGTTTAAACTGGTGGTGCCCCTGCCACATACTCTAGCAGCAAAAGGCTTGGCATTCTCCTGATTCATCGCTCTACAACCTCTACCTCCACTGGCTGGGCCTGGACTTGGACAATGATAATCAGCTTAACTGGATTCATATTAGCAGATCCCAAAACTAAAGTTCTGGAGCCATTACCTCTTCCAGCACTATGCAAAGCAGTTTGGGCTAAAGGAACAGGATTCTCCCAGCTTTTATTGAGCCTCTTTGATCTGCAAATTCCACCTTCCAAATCGGCATTGTTTTCCCATGCAAGGTTTTACCTTTTCCTACCTTGACTTTCCTATTCCAAAGGAAAATCAATAAATACAAGTTTACCCTATAAGTAGAGATAGATCACAAAAAGGCGCATGGATTATAAAAAATGCATGATAAAAACACACGACAAACCTTTGAAAATCCAATTAACAAAACTTACTTATTTAAGAAAATGGTTAAGACTGCTCAAGCATAAGTTGACACCTGAGAACAACAAATGCACATATTCTGCAACTTGAGGTGGGCAAACAAGTCAATAAAAACACAGTAAAACAATGCAAGCATCCACATGCTCAAGCAATGGGAGTTCATGACATGAAGAAAATTCATAGCTTTGTTCTATTTGGACGTACCCCTGTATTTTAATTCAACAATCATATGATACCAAAAAACAAAAGCACAATTTTATTCACTGGAATTAGCTTGCCAGCGTATATCCATCAGAGTTTAAATTATGTAAATCCTCCAAATAACAACATCGAAGACTGTATCAATCTTTGCACAGCTTATACTTGAAGCGTTACTGTATGCCGAACATTACTGATTTTTCATCTGGAGAGAATATCCAGATAACCAGAGGTTTAAGTGCATCAGCTTTAACGTAAAATTCTACAATCAGTTCTCGATATAACTAAAAATCCAATACCCTAACTGCAATTTCATCCATTCTAAAAGCAAGAGTAAAAACAAACGAAAAATCCGACACTCCTACCAAGCAATGCTCAAAGTTGGGAAATTTTTCACCTCTGTGAAACCGATAGTCAATAAATCAAGTGATCATCAAAAGTTTTATGCAAACACAATCAAAGCACAAGAACCAGGAAAGACGGATAACAATTGAGGAAAAAAGAAGGAAGTTAAACGCATAAAGCAAGTACCTTTATCAGACGATATACAAATTGAAAGAAGCAATCAAGTAAATTTGTAAGCTTTGGTAACAATAAAGGGCTGCTTGCTTAGCTACTTGAGAGCAGAGAGAATTGAGAATCGGTGACTGTGTTGTCGTATGGCATTGTTTGGTATGTTGAGCTTGAGAAAGCATGCAATGGTAGAGGAAGCGCATGATAGCCCGGTGGTTGACGTGGGAATTGTTGAGTGGGTATCTACAATAGATTGTCTGTACCAGGAAAGATAGGTGAATGAAGTTTAGCTTAGGACTAGTGCTGTGACAGACGTTAGATTCCCCTGGAGGCACGATAAATGTGTCTCACTAACGTGATTTTACCTTTATTTTTTTAATACATAAATATAAAAATCTTAGGAGTGTAAATTATCCAACTCATAATGTACAATGGATTTGGAAATTTCTATATAACTTAAAGTTTGGCTCATTTGGTTTTATGTGGTACATTCATTGTGAGGCCGAAAAAATATTTAGTTGTATTAATTTTTAGTGAAATTTATATTTTATTATTTTATTTATAATAATTGTAACTTTAAAATAACAATACCAATAATATTTAAGAAAAGTCTTAGTTCTCATATTTTTTAGAACAAGACGCACATTCTGTAAACTTTATAAATACACAGAACCTTTTTAATTTTAAAATATTATTGTATATATAAAAAGAAATAAATTGTTGAGCATTTTATTTTAATAATTAATATTACAATTTTACTAATTGTTACTAGTTATTAATAAGCTCGTTTCATAATTCTGTATTTTTTTATTTTAGTAATTTTTGAGACTTGTATCTATCCAAGTAATGATAGAGTCTTCCTTAATTAAATAATAACATTGGAAAATTAATTATTTTAATAATTATAAATCAATCACCCAATCAAAGAAAGTCATGTAATTGCTTACCATTCAAGTTGAGATAATTACTTGGTATTCCTAGCATTGCTTATAATCATTTCATCTAATCAATTATTTGGTTTATTAAACTTTTAACATAAAAGTGATATTTATTTAAATAATTATTTTAAGTAGGAAAATTATATGATTTCTTGGGTCTATTTGATTTTATTTCTTAATTTTAAAGGGTCCAGTTTGTATTGCATTTTCATATGTTTTGTTTATTAATGCTGCATTTATAAGTAAAATTTTTATTTAAAACCTTTTTTTATTGTTTGAGTACCACTTTTAGCAAACTTTTTTTTAATTAGGTTAATAAAATAGTTTTTTTTTTATTTTGTATTACCAGATGAATAAATTAAACTTATAAAATAAAAGTAGTATTTTATATAATTTAATTTGTTAAGAGATTAGAAAATTTTTTACTTCAAAATCCAAAACTTAAGCTTCAATCAATAAAGATAAAATAGTTTTTCAGTTCTTGATAAATTATTTACTCGATTTACTCGAAAAAATAGAAAAAAAAAATTTATATTAAAAAAAAAAAAAAAATTGACTCTTATACAAGTAATGCCACGTAAGTAATAAAAGTCTAAGCGGCCTAACCCACCTCCTCAAAATATTTTTAGGTAAATGGATATGCATATCTAATTTAGTTATATGTATATTTTAATTTTATTGTAAAACATTTGTTAATTTGAATGTTATTTTATTATAATTGCAGTAAAATCTTTTTAATTATAATTATTTCAATAGTAAATTTATATTTTTTCTAAATCCAAATATTAAATTAATGAATTAGAATTTTTATAGGTATTTTAAAAAAATAATAAAATTAATAATGATTCCCTCAAAATCCAAAAATTAAGATACTTACTATTACTTCTTTAGAATTTAAAGAACACGAGTATGAATTTTACTTTTTTAATTGCACACATCTTAACTCTACTCATTTCATCGTAATTCGAATTTTATTAATACGATACTATTAGAAGGTATACTACTATATGATGGCTTGCATATGAGTTATGTTTTAAAAGTAAACATATTAAAAATATATTTACATTAATTATTAAAAATGGGAGTACAATTATAGCTCTCTTTACTAATTAACTATGCATAGAAGCCAGATTGGTTGGAGATATTTATGATATTTTTCTAAGTTTAGGCGTATAGGTGTCATATAAATGTTATTCTCTATCTCTAATTAACCCTCGATTCCCCATGTGCCTTTTCACACGGAGCATTAACCATGCCAGGTTGAGTGTATATCTCTTACCACCCTTCTTAAACTGTCAAATAAATCTTATTAAGGAAAAGGTAAAAAATTATATTTATTTTCAATCAATAATTAGACATAAAGATATAAAAATCCGAATGAAACATGTTGCTTTAGACATATTTAAATAACATCTACCTAATTAAATCACAATTATATTATTTTATTATAATTATTATTTTATTTCAACATTTATAAATTGTTTATAGTGTTGTGTGCATAAAAGATTCTTAATGTAATTGCTAATTATTTAGAACAATTTTCGAAATAATAATTTTTTTTTTCATTTGAATTTTAAATCAATAAATGACCAAGAAAAATATAAATTATTGATTTATTATTTGGTTACCAATTACACATTTTAATAAAAATTACATATAACTGGAAAAATATTAAAAAACAATCCCTTAAAATTAGTCTAAATGAAGGCAATATAAATTTATTTTTATAATATAAAATTATTTATTTATTTATTTTAACACATATTAATAAACAGATTGCCAAATTAAAATTTTTATATTATATATATTTATGGTGTCTGTATTTTACCATTCTAGGTGCTTCGATAATAAGCCATGTCTCTTAAGGAAGTCGCTACGATTTATATTTTATTCACTATTGTATACCGTAGTGTGAATTGAAAGAGTTAACCGGTAAATATGTTCAATGTAGATAAAATTAAAGGTTATTGACAATTGCCCTTAAATTATGGACAAACATTAACAATAGATGTCCCATGAGAATTCACATAAATATTAAATAACACCTTGTAAATTTATGTGATAATGATAGTATTAATTTTTTATTTAATTTATATTAATTTTATAACTAATTTTATGATATTAAGTTAGTTTATAAATATAAATTTATATAAAAATTTTGTATTTGTAAGCTTATTCTTGTTTTAATTGCTTAATTGATTTAAAAGTTAAGGCGTTCCTAGCCGACAGATTGACGTATAAAATCCAATTAATCGATTTGTGAATTATATTTAATTAATCATAAAATATGACGATATCTTGATATCCGAAAGTATTCATTAACAAAATCTCATCAAAAGGTAAGAAAAAATGTATATTAAATTGTGAATAATTACATATATGAATGCATCTTCTGAAAATTCCATTAAAGAATTAGAATGGTTCCTTGAGAAAAATCAAGATTGATGCACAAAGTACGTAATTGCCAACGCCACCATCAGCAGTATGTAAGCAATTCCTTGATCGATCGCTGTTCCTGGATTCAAAAATTAAAGAATTAAATTAATATAATAATAGAAAAACATAATCAAAATGTATTTGGATGTCTTGTTAATTAAAAAAATAAAAGGAGCGGTAATGATTTTGTCAGAGAAGAGAGAGAGATCTTATCCAATTTCATAAAGAGTTCTGTTGTTTATTTTTCTTAATAAAATTAAAAAACAAAAGAAATTCTCTACTTACCATCGTTTGCTGGGTTTGGAGGCTGTGCTGGAGTTATATCCTGGGCATACCCCGGTTTCATGTTCAGAGCCATCAACATAAATCCAATGATTGGAAGTGCATACAATCTCACAGAATTCACCATTTTCAATCCCAAAGGCTTAATTAATTGGTTGATGTATACAAACAGTAGTAGAAGAAGAAGAAGATGATTTTAAGGTGAAGCTCGAATATTTGACGATGCTGAGAGAGAGAGAGAGAGAGAGAGAGAGAATGCGTTCTATTTATACCCTAAACCTTTGGAATGTGATGTGTAATTTCCTGGAGTACTCTTTCCAACGAAGAAAGCCAGAGGAAAAGAGTGGATTCAAAGGAACGCGTGAGGGGAGCGAGATTTTGTTGACTCGGTTGGCGGCTTTAGCAAATGGGCTCACTCGGCCCAACTCACCAATTGATTGCATGCTCAATGTTGACTCTATTCATAAGTGGTTGGAAGAATCCAAATAATATTAATACAATTATCATAAATAAATTATAGAGTAACAAATATAATTAACTATAAGACTTACATAAAAGTTTATATCTCTAGACGTATTTTTTTCTCTCTCAAAATCTCTGTCTAAATATCATATTTTTTACTTAAATTTTTATTATTAAATTAAAATATATGATTAAGATTAGATTTAATTTGCGTAATTAATGTATTTATATAATACAATTTAATTATTTTTAAAAAATTAATTTAATAATTTAATTTTGTGTTAAAAATTATGTCAAAATTTAGGGACTCGGTGTCCTAAAATCTCGCATTATATTTATTATCATTATTTTTAATAAAATAATAATATCTGAGTTTCCAAATTTTCATGTTATCCCTAATTAGGACGTTTTTGTATCTTTACATCAAATAATGTTATTGGATGTATGGCCAATTTTATTTTTATATTACCCAATTTTGGCCATTACACAAGTCCGTATTAATAATATAACTTCACATCAAAATGGGTATTCTAGCAATCAAGTATATAAATCAACAACAATATATATCTTTAGTTGTTTTTAAAAATTATATAAATATCAAGGATCAAGATTTAAATTTTCCTGTTTTCATAAATATTTTACAAATAAAGAACTTTAACTTTATAGATATTATTCCAAAAATTTTGAATTCTAATAGGACACAATTTCTGAAATTGTTCCTTAAATGACACGTTAAAATATATATATATAATTTTTTTTCCATTGAAATTGTGTGAAAATTGTTTGTGTTTGATTTTCCTATAGATGTCGTTATATGCAAAACGTTATTAGAATCGTTATACATATAAGAAAGAATTGTTGATCAATGAAATACCAAATCCTCAAAGCGTCCATTTTAGCCACATAGTTCTTCAAAACAAAGATATTATTGAATTCAATGTACGTACCACAAATCATTTTAAAAGTCCGTATGAAAAATCGGAGATGATACGCATTGGGAAAGCAGTTATAGATTCGACCATCACATATTATGTAGCTGCTTGGTTTGATTTTTCTACTAGTTATTACTAAAAATATATATATATATATATATTTATTTATTTTTATTGGAAGAAACTCAATTTTTAATGTTTGGATAATGGAATTTTTTTAAAAAATTAAATTGTGTAAAGTGTTTTTATTTTATTTTATTTTAAAAATATATATATGTTATCTTTTAATGTAATTTTTAAAAATTTATTTACTACAACAATTACACAATTTTTACTAGAAAATACCCATGATAATTAAATGACCATTTTTTTTTGTGGAAAAGCTACACTCTCAAAAAATCCACTTGTAAAAACCTTATTTGAAAAAATTTACTTCTATTTAACTTCAAATTATAAAAAATATTTAATAACACTTATTTTTAATAGAAAATATTTATTTTTTAATAATATTTAAAACTTAAGGGAGATACACTGTTACAGAGATTATATAACCAGAGTATCAAATATGTTCTAATGTATCGTTAAACATAGTTTTGTTAAATATTTTGAGTTTCAAAATTTTCCATTAGAAGCTTCAAAAATTGTGTAAGTTGTTTCAAATTTTATATTAGAAAATATATATAACAACGCCTTGACAGATTATAGCCAAGTCCATAATGTTTATTATTTGCATGACTTCACTCAACAGTTAAATAATCAACACAATAATAATGTTGTATATAAAGAATTTTAATATTAAATAATGTAGTGATGGAGACGACATTTATTTGTTATATTTTTTTACTATTCAATAAACAATAATCATGTCATTTGTCATAATAATTTAAAATAAAAATTTAGAATGGGTAACATTACCAGTATACAATAGCATGTATATCATTTAAATTATATATTTTAATTTTCTGTTAAATGGTCTGAGTTTTAATGCAATGCATTGTAACCAAGTCCTAATATATTAGATGAAATCTTTAAAGTGAGTTTAAAATTCTAATCTTGTATCAAAGATTTTTCAAACTTCGTAACCTGAATTGTGCCGGGTAAAACCCTTTACTTTCCAGCCTATCTCTTAATTTTGGTTGGGTGATTAATAACACAAGAAACTCATGGCAATACAGCATTCTTTTTAGTCCAAAGAAATCAAAATTAGGGAACCTTTTTTATCCCATGCCTTGCCTCCATATCAAGTATCAACAATTTATTCAAAAATTTAAGACAAGGTGATTTTTGAACCACAGAAATGGAAAGGGTTCGGCTCATGTATCACCACAATTTGTTATTTAATATTCTCAGAACCAACCCGTTGGTCGACCCAATTCGTGTTGTTCCCTTCTAAACTCCGTATGCAATGAAGAGTCTTATCATGAATCACAGTTAGCAACCATCCAAAACCAAGTAAAGTTTGGTTAACATTCAATCTGACCTGGATTAGCGTCACCATTACTCACCGCCTTTTGTCTCCTTTCCATACGTCCAATTCAAAAATTCCTGTTAAAAAACTCTACGTCGTAAAATTTACGTGGTGTGCTGAATTTTTCATCCTTAAAATATTTAGACATCAGTAAAATAAAAACGATTTTGCTTTTATTATGCTCTCAAGTCTAATTTCCCGTAGCCGGATTTTCAATTTCCATCGGCAAAAGAAAGTAGTGGCTTCAATTCGGTAACGTTACCCGACACGTTGTATACTTTGGAGTGTCCACGTACGACAAAGTTGAAAAGCACGTGTCCTAAGTACGATTGGCCAATGCAATGCTGCTCAGCGTATCGAGTTACGACTCCAATGAAGTGTTGATAGACAATCGATAGTTTGGACACGTGTATTCAACCACCTTCCTCTTCCGACAAAAGTCTCGTCCTTTAGAGTCTGAAAGAACCACCATTGGAGCTTTAAAAAATGCAAACCACCTTTATGCGAATCAAACCAAAATAATAGAAATAAACAAAACCTTTCCTTTGCCTCAGTCACATATCTTTCATCCTTCCTTTCTTTTCTTCTCGTCGTCGTGGCCCAAAGATTCTTTTCTTTTCTTTAGAAGCACATTAATTATTAATTGATACAAGCACAAATTAATTGTCTTAGAAGGGAATACAAAGAAAACAAATGTGCTACGCAGGCGTTGGCCGTAGGGACTTGGTGGTGGTTCCACTTCAGGGCAGATGGTTTGTTTTTCGGCCGTCCAATCCAAGGGAGGTTACAGAGGCGGCACCCAATGAAGTGGATGATGGCTCAAGAAAGCGTTGCGTTTGTTCACCCACCATGCATCCTGGTTCGTTTCGATGCAGGCAACACCATGCCGAGTATAAGTGGCGTGGTCGAATCAGAAAGAACCAATCCAATCAGGAATAGGAACTGCTGCCGGATTCATCTCATGGAAGTCGTACAGAAAAAACAGGATGACATTTTTTTTCATTACAGTACAAACTCTCTCTACCCTTTCGATTTTTTTCCCCATTTTTCTTAGACTTCGCCGTAATAATCCGTCCTCTTCTTAAGGCGGGTCACGGCAGCGTTGAATTTTAATTAATAACGGGGAACAACTCAGGATTTCCCTTGGTTCTTCTCCCCGTTTCTTTTCATTATTGATTGTAATAAAGCACTTAATGAACCTCGTCTTTGCATATTTAATGAAACAATTTTTGTTTACAACAGGCGAAAATCTTCACTAAAGTTTATTTTAATTTATAAATATTTTAAAATGAAATTACTAATTTATAGTAATTTTTTATTATTGATTTGTAGTAATTAAAAATTGATAATATGAAAAGCATAAATGCATCTTAAACATTTTAATTATTTATTTTTAAAATTAAATTGAGCGAACAGAAATACAACAATTGTATACCACACTGGAAATTAATGACTTCATTGTATTTTTAAAAGCGGACTCACTATTTTGTCTATACCGAATAATGAAACCTATCAAAGTGTGACAAGCAGTTGGGTTGCGTCCTGTGCAAGTACCAAATTTCATTGATTAGTAGATGTGATGGATCGCTGAATTCGAATGGTAATATATTCTATACCACACTAGGACCTACATCGATGATTATTGGAGGTGGTCCGCAGGGCTTACAAATCACATAGACAGTAGGCAGACATTGATTCATCAACCTCTTTCCTCCTTATTTCTGTTTAGGAATGGGTTATCTCACACAATTGGGAATGCCTAATGTCACTAGAGTTAGTATTCCATCAGTCAAATTGCAAACAACGCATTCTATCTTATATCCCAACTTGTATCCACGTCTCAAATACACATCGTTACATCACCTTACCCACTAATATTATTTGATTTCAAGTACTAATCGATCTGTGATCAATTTTATTTTTTCTTATTCTTAAACTAAAGGAACAAGATTCCTACACATTCACATTAAATAAATAGAAGACATCAAAGGGCTGAAACTTTTGAAAGTTTTCACATTATACTTCCTCGTACAGTTGACCCAGGATTCATGGCTTACTGTAACATATATTCATATAGACAATTCGGTTTCAGTTCTTTGTATTCAACAGAAAATGAAAAACTCTAAATTAGGGGTGATTCAGATACCCAGTCTCCACCCAGTTAATTCAATTTCCTACACAGTTTCTTCAAGTCATACATGAGCCTACTCCCATGGGCATATCCTATAGAACTAAAACACTTAAGTTGAATTTTTTTTCTTAATCACTACCATAAGGAGCGCTTAAGCAGTAAGCTTTTATTAAATGGGTGTACGAGTCATGTGGTGTAGGCAGCACCATCTAAACTTTCTTTCTATGTTCATATAATCAAAACCAAATTATGGCCTATAAGAGCACCGGATCTGTAGCAAGCTTAACTTGAGATATGTCACTGAAGTTCAAAAGAAAACAATTTTGAAAATAAAAAAGTTCATCTTCAAATATTCTTCATCCACAAATAAAACAATGAACTAATCCACCAAGTAGAACTTAAAATGCATGACACTTATTGCATAGCTTTAACTATTATTCTTAGATAAATATACGAAAGAAAATTCTAAATAAAATTAAATGTAATAATTCCTGTATATTTAAAGAGCAAGGTACAATATGGTTTCTCACTCAAACAAATACTTTCCCAGATATAAGTTTAAAACATGAAGATAATGCACACTAACATATTAAGTAATTTGCATTTTACCTCTAAAAATTGGTGGAGTATTCCCAGGGGGCAAAAGAAACAACATCCTGTTTCTGGCACTCCTGCACCCAATGTATCAACAAGATAATGCACTACTTTGGTGGTGTCCAATACATCACTGAAAAATCAGATCCCAAATAATAGGTTAGCTTTATAATACTTATAGCTTCAGTGCAATTCTTTTTTTATCTTGTTCTTGTATATATATACAGATATATCCAGAAATCCCTCAACCTCTCCACACTGAGTTCCGAACTAGGGAACATTGCCCCCTAGAGACTTGAAACCATGATCTCTTGGAGGCAGCCAAGGTCTTTTACCACTCAACCCAAAGCCCACGGATTCAGGGCATTTATTTGTCAATCAGTTGAGACTAAGCAAGGACAACAACGCACATTGAACTCACTAGGCCACAGCACAATTGGGTTAGGTCTTGTCTCTATGTTACTCAACTTTACGCATAGTGACCCTGAGCCAGGTTGGGCAAAGCAAGCAATATAATTCAAGATCATGCATGCAACTACAGGATGATTAGTAAATTCACTATTATGTGTCATCACATTCCATAGAATTAGCGAGAGTGAGCTCAAGCAAGATTACAAGCTCTATAGTCTCCTAACTAGGTAGATGCGTTTTGGGTTGTAAAGCCCAAGGGCAAACCGTGACATGATATGTGCCCAAAACAAACAATATCTACTTGATTGTCGATAACTATTACTGTTCCGTCCCCCTCATGCCAGGTTGTCCGCAACTAGACATCTCTCTCAATTAGAGAGCAAGAACATGTACTTTTATCTATCACTTGAAGGAATTTATAGTCAAAATGAAAATAAATAAACTTATTAATTAATCTTAGGAACACTAGTGAGGATGAAATTTGTACACAGGAAATCCAAGAAGCATGGAACTAGCGAACAGTTGCATATACTATTTGAATGAAAATCTTGTTCATCTATATAAAACAAAAGTGTTTCCTCACCTCCGGGTAACAATCTTGACGAACAATACTTTGATTGTTTGTATTTACATAAACCTCACAGGATACTCTTGCCTGAAACAGTTCAGAAACCCATTACAAAATGCATCCAGAAGGGATATCATTTGGCATGTATAATTTGAGAGGAAAAATAAGCCAGAGAAATCATTGGAAGAGAACAGTTTGTGTTAGTTACGTTAGCTATTGCATCATAACCAGATTAAACATAATCAGGAGCAAAGTTCAGAATTTTCCAGCTATTATTCGATTTAATGTGTAATAAATATGATTTCAGGAAAAATTGAAAGATAACGGATTATTTCTAAATCAATTATAATTTGAACTTATAACTAAGAAACTGAACCAACTTAGATACCAATATAAACGCAAATAAAACTTAGATAACACTATGAATAAATATAGATATAGAACCCAGCAAGAAGAGATTACCTTTATTGGAATTCCAAAGAACAAGACCCCGAGGTCTCCTTTGACCTCGGTATCAGTATCAAAGGGTATTACCCCCTTGCTCAAATCCTCAATCAAGTAAATGACATCATGCATAACTTCGAGACCATCAAGAACCAGCGTGGCATCAACATACGAGCCCCCTCTGGCTTTCACTCTGCCTCCTTGGAACTTCACCAACCCTAACTCTCTCCTTCTGTAACCAATCGAAACGACAATCGAATCGTAGTCTAACGAGAAGAAGTCTCTGTTTCTGACCTTGATGGTGAGAGAGAATGAGAGGTCGAGCGTGAGTTTCGGAGAGGAGTCGACACGGATGTGGTTGAGTCGGATTCTGGAGAGTTGCAGGGTCGGGTCAGAGGGGTAGATTAGGTATACTAGACAAGAGAGGAGGAAGATGATTGCGATTGTGCATAGACAACAGCTGTGATATCGGTTTCGACGGCGTTGATCCTGATGGTAGTATAGAGGAAGAACAACTACGTATTCAGATGGTATTGGCGCGTACGAAACGGAATCGTATTTTGAGGCCATAATATTTGGGTAATGGTTGGTAGGCGACTAATGGTACAATTTAGATGTTTTGGTATTATTACTTCTTGTACGCTAACATTTTGTGTTTGTGGGTTGGGATTTCAATTTTCCGGTGAAACATATTTTACGGATTCGAGCTCCAGAGTCAAGAGTCAGAAGGAACTTACAACAGAGGGGATTGGCGGTTGCGATTTCGATTTCAAAATAAATCGTTTTTTGAATTTCTTTTTCTAACTACTTTGTATATTTATTTATTTATCTGGCCCATCTTTTAAATTTCTTTATTTAACAATTTTTTAACAGTAATAAAATAATCTCTGCATTTATTTTTTTAAGTAATAATATATTCAGTATTGAATACATAACTATTAATGTATTAAAAAAAAAAAAAAATTATATGTAAGGTTACATAACCTATCCTATCAACCCAACCAGCAGTTAAGTTAGTCACCATGAGAACTTGAGTTTGAGCGCTGTCTTTATGTAAAACTTATAAATAAAATTAGCATATTCAAATAAATATAAATTTGTTAAGTTATAGAATGTAAGCGGAATTAAATTTCTCTAAAACAACATTTAATTGAGTAATTTGATGAAATCATATTTAATTATTGTGCAGTGCTATGTATATTAAGATAAGAAAGAGAATTTTGTATTTAAAATAACGTGACTTGTATAGATATATATCATAAGACATTAATTGTCGACTTTCTTATATTATAATTTGAGGGGTTGTTTGATAACGCGCGTCAATTAATGATAGGTAACTGTCACTTCACACGAGGTATAAATTTTGTTTCTATTGAATTACTCTTAATTATTTTGTCGCGTCCTCAATTCAAATTAGATTGTACAAGTTGTATTACCTACTTTGAAACATTTTAAATTAAGTTGTGAATTAAGAATACTTTTAGAATAATAATTAATATTTTGTTTGTGTATTGGATCACTAGAGGTAATAAAAAAATTAGGCATTTTTAACATATATTTCAATCTTTTAATTAAATACAAACATAATAACATATATTTTACGAGGTGCTAGTGTGTGGGCATTAGTTAATTTAATTGATATAAAAATTAAAAAGTATAGAACTCGAATCTCCCTTAAAGTGGACCTGAGAGTTTATTATTATTATTATTATATTAAAACAATCTCTATTTCATTTTAGGTTCTTGAATTTAGTAATTTAATCTTTGCAAGAACTTAAATGAAATTAAAAAATGACAAAGAGTAAACTATTTTTTAATTTATTAATTTGCTAAAAGTTGAATTGTTATCATCCGATTCAATTTTGTAAAGCTGAAATATACTAACGCATAGATTGTAAGTTGCCTCATCCCAATCTTTGTTCTGATGGTAAGAAATCTTTAGTCAAATTGCGTGAATAATAGCATAAAAAGGGACAAAGGGCTTCAATTAAAATTTTTCGTATGGTTATTTAAAAAATAAAAATAAAAAACAAAATACTGCTTAAATTGTTACTACAATTTGAATTCCATGATCTTGTAGCCACGTGTCACTGTTCCGTATTAACACTTAATGTCTACGAGGTATTCGCAGAAATAATTATTGCGGAGATGTTCTTTCAATGGATGTCAATTTCATTGGAATATATGGAAGCAATAATTGAAGAGAAATGCTGAGGAAAAACACATCCTCTCCATGTCCTTATCCCCACCTCAATTAGCTTGTGAAAATAAAAAATAAAAAATCGTGCATTCTTCATCACAAAAATATGCGAGGGGATCATAGGATAAAGCCAGAGCAGTTCAAAACTCATCCCAATTATTGACAAAAAAAAAAATTGGGATGATAATCAAATAGTAACCCTCCAACAAGCATGCATCATCTTAATTTCAATATACGAGGGGATAAAATTCACTATTGATTTTGTGATTCATTCATCTTATTGGCTGTAGAGGAAGACTGAAGACGATTTACAAAACTTATTAACAGAATTTGAATGAAGACATAGAAACATTAAAAAAGAAAAATCCCAAACAAACACAGAAAATTAATTAGGTAACAACCACGCGAGCGCGCGCGCACACATATATTCTTCTTCTTCTTCTTCTTCTTCTTCTTTTTTTTTTTTTTTTTTTTTTTTTTTTTTTTTTTTTTTTTTTTTTTTTT
>JAWDEX010000018.1:7643610-7659738 GCA_035221805.1 Trichilia hirta | reverse complement strand
AAAATTTTTTTAATATTCTCTTTTCTCTTAATAAATATTTTTAAAAAAACTAAGATAGGGTTACATTTTTAATATTCTCCTTTTTTTAGTAAAAAATAATAAAAAGGATAAATTTAAAAAATTAAAATTTAAAATCATTATTATATGTAGTAATCACTTTTATGAAAGTTATGAGATGTCTAACTCCTTTCCTATACCTAATTAATACTTCATATTTGAAATTTATTTTTTTAAGGTGATCTATCCCACCGTTACTTAAATAGATAGCAACTCTATTTTTTGTCCAATTTTCGGACGACATTAATATAGTGTCAAAAAATCGACGAGTAGCAGTGTTGAGGAATTGTAATCTAAGAGGGGAAGATCGAGAGAGAATTTGACTTGTTTCCTCGCAATTTCACCATACAGTAAGGTGGTAGAGAATGACGACAATAAGAAAGACATCGATGGAAAGTGGAAGTAAATCAATTAGTTTTAACGGTTGAGTAGAAGGTCAAGAGAGAGAGTGAAGAAAACTAGTCTTGGCTTTAGACTCAATCCTTACTCCACCATTACCATTGCCTCAAATTTATATTGTTGACTTACCTCATTAAAACACAACCTTTCATTCAAACCCTAACTGAACAAAATTGATCTCAACATTTCGTTATTGTCCCTTTTCTCCTTCTCTTCTACTTTGTCCACGTCATCAACCTTATTGAATGGTGGTAGAAATCTTAAAAAAGATGGAAGATATAATCTATGGGTTGATCGATATCCACTATAGCTTAGCTCCCCTTGACCATTGGTCGAGTCCATACACAAATAAAATTAGACATTTAATTTTTTTATATTGCAAATCTCAGGCCAAATCATTTTTTAGGTTGTATGAAATTCAAGTTTAACCTAGATCCTTATATAGGTCAATCCTACCCATGCATTTTAACTTGGTTCATTCTAAATATTTTCGAATTCAAATTATCATAATTTTTTTATACATTTTATATTGTCATACAAGAGTAGGGGTGACAATTCGAATAGTTTGTATCAATAAATTTAGAGTTTCTTTTATTATTCTGAATATGAGTTATTTATTAATTGTATTAGAAATTCTCAATCTAAATACAATTTATTTATTAATCTTCTTATTAGTTTATTAATCATGTCATCCATTTATTAAATAGGTTATACAATACAATATAATTGGATTATTAACTGAAATTAATTCATTCAATTTATTTAATTAATTAATATAAAATTAAATTTATTTAACTAATTATTTATTTAAATATAAATAAATAAAATTATTATATTAAATAATTATTTATTTAAAAATAATTATTTATTTAAATAAAATTATTTACTTAATTAATCATATTTTAATAGTATCATAAATAAATTTAAAAAGTTAAATTCAAATTTAATGTAGTTATTAATCGTATAATATAAATACGATTCGAATATTATTTATATTAAATTTTTAAATTTAAATTTATTTAATTGTGTTAAATTTATGTTAATAATTGTATTATTATGTAAATTAGTACTTTTACGAGGATTTACCAATTATTATAAAATTGGCATATTAGCTGTAATTTGTCTGTCATTCAATCATTAGTAGCATTTAATGATAACATTTATGATGTTATTAACGTTATTAAATAAGGTTCCAATAGTGTTTGGAAAATTGTCTTCATCATAAGAGATGGATAGAGATCTAATATAACATTATAAATTAAGATGATGAATAAATAAACAATTGAAATTACCCCTAATTTTACTGTTACGATTGATTAATTGATTTAAAGTCAACGTTTAGGCAGCTGATGAATTGGGCTATTCAGCTATAAAACCCAATTAATGGATGTACATAGGTCGTGAATTATTTTTTAGTAATAATTAAAAATGAAGATATCTTATCTTGATATCACCAAGCATTCATAAAATTTGAGACATTAACAAAATGCCATCAAATGGTAATAAAAATTGTATATTAAATTCTCAATATTTACATGTATTATGAACTAATTCTATATATCAATGCATTTTTTGAAAAATAGAAAATTTCATTAAAGAATATGAATGATTCGTTTCTAATAATGAAAATCAATGTACGAGGTATGTAACAGCTAACGCCACGAGCAGAAGGATGTAAGCAATTCCTTGATCGATCGCCGTTCCTGGATTCAAAAATAAAAATAAAATAAAGGAATGTTAGTCGAATTCATCAAAATAATAATGAAAATGAATTTGGATGTGTTGTTAATTTAAAAAAATGAAACGATTTTTAATGATTTTATCATGGAAGAGACAAGATTTTAACCAATTACACAAGAAAGAAAATCCCCAACTTACCATCGTTTGCTAGATTTGGAGGCTGCGCTGGAGTTATGTCCTGAGCATGTCCCAGTTTGATGATGAGAGCCATCAACATAAATCCAACGACTGGAAGAGCATTTAATCTGACAGAATTCATCATTTGCAATAACAAACAGAAGAAGACGAAGAAGAAGATGATGATGATTTTGAGGTAAAGTTAGAATATTTGACGAGAGAGTGCTATTTATACCCTAAACCTTTGGGGTTTCTTGGAAAACTCTTTTCAACGAGCAAAGTTGGGTTCAAAGGAACGCGTGAAGGAAGACTGGTTATGTTGACTCGGTCGGCGGCTTCGGCTCGTCCCTACGCAACAATTCATTGGCACGCTGCCAAGTAATTCTCTTCTAGAGAGTAGAGCTTTTGGGTGGGATAGGAAGAGTTTCTTTTCGATTATAAAACTTCATTAGAAACAAAAATTTTAATTTTTAAATTTTATATAAAGTAACAAATGAATTTGTATATATTAATTAGATGATAATTTTTTAAATTATTTATTATATTTTTTTATTATTTAATAGATACATATTATATTTTTAAAATATTTTAGAGATAAAACTTTTGCTTGGTAGATATTATTACTTCAATTTTGAAATAAAATAGGACACAAATTCTGAAATTGTTCATATAATGACATGTTAAAAATATTATTTCAAATTGTAAAAAAAGAATATAAAATTAAAGAATTCCATTGAAATTGTGTGAAATGTGAACTCATGTTATGGTCAGTGAATTGTACGGTCAAAATTATCGTTGTCTTTGATTTTTCTTTCGGATAGTCATATATAAGGGAGGAGTCGTCAAATCGGCCATTCAAAAGATGGAAAATAAAGTACGGTGTTGTTGAAGTATTGACAATTCAACGCTTGTACACAATTCATTAATTGAAAATCATACAAGATAGGACTTGGTAAGGCATTTATTTTACGGATTGATTGGGACACATTAAGAACATGTTCATTATTACTGTGTTTTTTATGTAATTTTAAATATAAAATTATTAAAAAATAAGTCTATTATATTAATTATTAATACAATAAAATTATTTTTCAATTAATATTTAAAATTTTAAGAAAGTATATAATTATAGAGACTAAAATGACCAGATGACGAAATATGTTCTAATGTATTTTTGTGAAATATTTTATTTTTATTAAGTATTTTAAGTTTTGAAATTTTAATTTTAAATTTTTGTACTAGAAGCTTCAACAATCGTATAAGATGTTTCAAATTTTGCATTAATAAAATATATATATATATATTATAACAATGACTTGATGGATTGTAGCCAAATCCATCATGTTTGTTATTTGCATGACCTCCCTCACAAATTAAATAATTAATATAATAATATTTTAAATTTTAAATTTTAATTTAAAATAATGTGAACATTTATTTATTAGATATGAAGTCTATATAATTTTTAAATGTCTAGTATATTCTATTTATAAAAATACTTTGAATTTAAAAGTCACAATAACATAAATAATCAAAACAAATATAATATAAATAAAATTATTTTATGGAAAACTATTACATTAATTATAAATAAATAATTTTTTTAAAAATATGTTACTTAAATTTAAATTTTTGTTTAGATATTTATTTAATTTTTATTAAATTAATTTAATTATATTAATAATTGAATATATTTGATTTTAATAATAAAATTTAATCTAATTATGTCTCACAACATACACAACACAATAATGAGTGTAATTCAATTTTATCGTATCATATTTTATTTATTTTTTATTTAAATTTTAATAATATTATTTCTAATTAGATATAAAATTATTTTTTTATTTTAAGTTAATTTAAAATTTTTATTGTTTACACAGGGATATATTTAGAATTGTATTTACGACACAATTGTTTCTAATTTAAAAATCTTATTTACTTTTCACAATTTACTGTATAATAACTGATTTTTTAAAAAGTAATTCACAATCCAAACAGACCTTTAATATACACAGAAAGACTAGAAGCCAGCCCAGAACTCCACAACCAACATTTTGGTCGACCCAATTGGCGTCACTCCCTTCTCACTTGTGTGGAATGAGGAGTGCAATCATGAATGACTTTCCGCTACCAACCAAGAGCAAGTAAAGCTTGGGTTAACACGCTGGCCTGGGTCAGCATCACCAGTACCCCCCAACCCCCCCCGGGTTTGTCTCCTTTGCAAACGTCAATCTCAAAAGCTCAGCAAGTCAAGTATGAACAACCAATTCTATGAAATTGGATCCTTGTCAAAAATTTTCAATAAACCCTGTTGGGGAGAAATTTAAGTAGGGTGGTAATTTATCATTCTACACTTACTTTGCTGGTTGCATCTCAATTTTTTTGTTAAAGATGCCGATTGCAAGAATAAAGGTGAAAATTATTCAATACTTATCTTAATTTTTTTGGAAATTAAAATTTTAATCTCTTGAAGAGGATAGTGACTGCAAGATAAATATAAGGATTAAAACTATCCAAAATATATTTTGATTTTACTTAAGGTTATATAGTAAATATATAAAAGGTAAATCTTATTTTTGATCCTACGATCAACATCTCGATTCTTTAATAACAAGGTATATCCTAACTTTAATTAAAGTTATAAAATTAGTATATAAAAGATAAATCCTGTACTCAATCTCACAATTAGCATTTTAATCCCTTGAGCAAGCTACTAACTAACAAAATCAAAATTGTTATCATCGAATAGAATTTATTACGGGACATATAAAAAATTAAGAGTTACGTGTTAGATATACACTAATTTTTAGTATTACATGGTAATTATTTTTATATGAATATTAAATTATGTGTAAAATTAGAGATAATAAGTTATTTATTAAACTCGAGATCGTGTATAAATTCGAAAGTAATCACTCATTCACTTCCCTATAATTATAGGCAACACACGACTAGAGTGACAAATAATACCATTTGACTTGCAAACAATTAGAAGGACGAAGAGCACAATCTTGCTGGTGGATGATTAACGAGACAAATAGCACTATTGTACTCGTCCGCAAAACCTATGAAAGGCAAAAGTCACCGAGTAAAAGGAATTCAAAACCTTTATATTTTAATTTATATTATGTCCTCTTTTTTTTCTAAAATATTTTTAAAATCTGATTTAAGGGAACTATACTTATTATAAATTTTGCTCCAACAAACAACTTAGGCAACAAATTTATGTGAAATTCGGAGTAACTAAAACTTCAGTCATCGAGAAACCTATGAGAATCAATGGTTACATTTTTGCATGCTCTAAAGCCTAATTTCCATTTCCTGGCAGATAAATCCACCAAAACAAGAGGCTTGAATTCAGAAACGTTACACAAGGCGGGATATTGTCTTTTTTGTAGTGGCCACGGACGACAAAGCTAAAAAGCACGTGTCATAAGTATGATTAGCCGGTACAGAGTTTCGGTTTTTGGGTACGGTGCGGCCATGCGTATCGAATTACGAACTTGTGATGTCGACAGTTTGGACACGTGTATTTGCAACCACATCCGCTTTGGACAAACGTCTAGGATTCTCGTCATCTAAAGTCTGCACGAACCTACGCTTTAAAAAACCTATCCACTTTTATGTTAATCAAACCAAAATAAAACCTCCCCTTTTCCTTAGCCACCTCTCTTTTATCCTTCCTTTCTTTCCTTCTCATCGTCATAGCTCGAAGATTCTTTTCTTTTCTTTTCAAAGCACATTAATTATTAATTCATACAAGCAAAAGGACGGAGAAAACAAATGTGCTACGCAAGCGTTGGCCGTACGTACTTGGTCGTGGCTCCACTTCAAGGCCGATGGTTTGTTTTTCAGCCATCCAATCCACGGGAGGTCACAGGGTCGGAAGCAAATGAAGTGGATGGCGGCTTAAAAAAGCATTGTGTTTGTTCACCCACGATGCACCCTGGTTCATTCCGATGCAGGCAACACCATGCTGAGTATGTGTGGCGTGGTCGAATCAGAAACAACCAATCCAATCACAAAGCGTAGCTGCTGCCGGGCTCATTGGAAGTGTACAGAAA
Source organism: Trichilia hirta (assembly GCA_035221805.1). Lineage (NCBI taxonomy): Eukaryota > Viridiplantae > Streptophyta > Magnoliopsida > Sapindales > Meliaceae > Trichilia > Trichilia hirta. The sequence continues at coordinate 7,653,358 of JAWDEX010000018.1, read as the reverse complement.
AACAGGATGATATACGACACAATACTAGGGGAATTTACCTTCACCCCATGGTAAATCTATCCCTTCCCTTTTCATTTTTTTTCATTTTTCTTAAATTCTGCAGTAATAATCCTTTTTCATCTAAAAGGTGGTTAATAGCAGTGTTGAAATTGTAATTAATAATGGGGACAACTCAGGATTTCCCTTGCTTCTTCCCCTCGTTTCTTTTCAATATCGATTGTAGTAAAACACTTATGAACATCATCTTTGCATATCTAAATAAAGGAATTGCGGCCTCTTTGGTGAAATAAATACTTTAATTTTACAGGTTCAAAACTATTGTTGATACACCTCTGTTTAAGCTAAAGATTTCAGAAGAAGTATTTTTTTTTACTTTAAATTACTCTTGTAGAACTTTTAATATGTAAAAAAAGGGAAAAAAATTAAAAAGAGATGAAAAATTTTGTATTTTTGTTAATTTTATTAGTAAAGAATAAAAAAGTAATTTCAAGTAAAATGCAGAAAATTTCTTTTAAAATTCATCAGTGACTAAAAATCAGAGGTGTATGATAATAGTCTTAAAATTTGTTAGATAAAAGTATTCAAACTATTTCGCCAAACTATAAAGGTCTGCGACTCCTTTTCCCCATATTTAACTTAGGTACTCTACTCCACACAGTTACCGTTTACAAAAGGCAAAATCTTCGCGAGTATTAATTTTAATTTATGTCTGTTTTACAATGAAATTACTAATTTATGGTATTTTTTATATTAATTTTTAATAATTAAAAATACATAATATCAAAAGCATAAGATGCATCTTAAACATTTTAATTATTTTATTTTTAAAATTAAATCGAGACATTATAATCATAAAAATATAAGAATGCATTTGGAAACACTTCCATCATTGTCTTTTTAAAAGCAAATAGGAATACAAACCTAACTATTTTGCTACACTGGATTGGTATGGAGATATATATATTCTATACCACACACTGAAAATCACTCGTAGACAGTGGGTAGAGTAGACAAAAATTCATCAAGCTCTTTCCTCTTTATTCAGTTTAGGAATGGGGTGGTTCATTGATCAATCTTACACAATTGAATAAATTGTACATTCAGTCACCGGAGTTGGGGTTCCATCAGCCAAATTTCAAACAAACCGATATGGGATTCTGATTTATATCCCAAATTGTATCCATATCTCAAATATACGTGTGATTATTATATTATCTTATATATGAATGTTAACTGATTTGAATCAGTATTGATATGTGTTCAATTTTCCTTTTTCTTATTCTTAAACTAAGGGAATATGATTCCTATACATTCACATTAAACAAATAGGAAAACATCGAAGGGATGAAACTTCTGATACTTCCACATATGGTTGACCCAGGATTCTCATGGCATACTGTAACATATATTCATATAGACAATACTGTTTTGTTTCTTTATTTTCAACGGAAAATAAACAACTTTAAAATTGTACAGGTACCCCTGTGTGCATATTTGGGGGCGATTCAGATACCCAATGTCCACCCAAGCTATATTCAATTTCCTACACATTTTCTTCGAGTCATCGTGAAATTTTACCAAATGGGTGTACGAGTTATGTGATGTAGGCAGCAACATTTAAACTTTCTTTCCATGTTCATATAATCAAAAGCAAATTATGGGCTATAAGAGCACCAGATCCGAAGCAACCTTAACTTTAAGATGCGACTTAAGTTCAAAAGAAGAAGATTTCAAAAATAAAAAAAAGTTCCATTTTCGAATATTCTTCGTCCATAAATTAAAAAAAAAAAAGTTTCTAATCTATGAAGTAGAACTTAAAATGCGGAGCACTTATTGCACGGTTTTAACTATTCTTCTTAGATAAATATACACAAAAAAGAATTCTAAATAAAATAAAATGTAATAGTTCCTGTATATTTAAAGAGCGAAGGACAGTGTGGTTTCTCACTCAAACAAATACTTCTCCCAGATATAAGTTCAAAACATGAAGATAACGCACACTATCCTTCTAAGAAATTTGCATTTTACTACTAAACTGTCGGAGTGTTCCCGGGGGACCAAGGAAACAATATCATATTTCTGGCCCTCCTCCATCCAATGGATCAACAAGACGATGCACTACTTTGGTGACATCCAATACATCACTGCAAAATCAGATCCGAAATAATAGGTTAGCTTTATAAAACTTATTGCTTCAGTGCAGACTTTCTTTTCTTTTAATTTTTATATATAAACATATATATATACAACCAGAAATCCCCCAACCTTTCCACACTGAGTTCTAAACTAGGGATTATTGCCCCTAAGAGACTTGAAACCATGATCTCTTGTTGACAGCCAAAGTCTTTTATCACTCAACCCAATCCCTGAGGAATCAGGACAGTTATTTGTCAATCAGTTAAGACTAATCAAGGACAACAATACACATTGAACTCACTTGGCCACAGCATAGCACAAACAATTGGGTTAGGTCTTGTCTCTATGTTGCTCGGCTAGATGCATGGTCAGCCAGGTTGGGCACAACAAGCAATATAGTTTAAGATTATGCATGCAACTATAGAATGATTAGTAAATTCACTATTATGTGTCATCACATCCCACGCAGCTACCAAGAGTGAGTTCAAGCTAGATTACAAACTCTATGTTCTAACTAGGTAGACGTACTTTGGGTTGTAAAGCCTAAGAGCAAACCTGTGATAGGCTATGTGCCCAAAACGAACAATATCTAACTGATTGTTGATAAGTATCACTGTTCTGGACACTTCGCGACAGGTTGTATGCAACTAGACATCTCTAGCAATTATAGATCACGAACAAGTGATTTTGTCCAACACTTTAAGGAATTTATGGTCAAAACGAAAATAAATAAATTATTCTTTGGAACACTAGTGAGGATTAATTTCTTACACGGGAAAGCATGGAACTAGAGAACAGCTGCATGTACTATTTGAATGAAAATCTTGTTAACCTATATTAAAGAAAAGAGTTTCCTCACCTCAGGGTAACAATCTTGACGATCAATAATTTGGTTGTTTGTATTTACATACACCTCACAGGATACTCTTGCCTGAAACAGTTCAGAAACCCATTACAAAATGCATCCAGAAGACTTAACATTTGGCTTATACAATAAGAGAAAAAATAAGCGAGTGAAATTGTTGAAAGGCAATATATTTTGTCTTAATTACTTTGACTATTACACCATAACCAGATTAAACTGAAGCAGGAGCAAGGTTGAGAATTTTCCAGTTACTATAAGATTAAAATAAATATGATTTAAGGAAAGATTGAAGCATAATTGTTGACTGGATTATTTCTAAACCAACTATAACTTCGAAACAAAGGCAACTACACCAACATAAAAGCAAATACAACAATTTAACGACATGAATGAATATAAATATAAATATCGAAAATTACCTTTATAGGAATTTCAAAGAAGAAGACCCCGAGGTATCCTTTGACCTTGGTATCAGTATCCAAGGGTATTACCCCTTTGCTCAGATCCTCAATCAAGTAAATGACATCATGCATAACTTCCAGACCATCGAGCACCAGAGTCGCATGAACATACGAGCTCCCTCTCGCTCTCACTTTGCCTCCTGGGGACCTCACCAACCCTAACTCTCTCCCTCTGTAACCAATCGAAACGACAATCGAATCATAATCTAACGAGAAGAAGTCTCTGTTTTTGACCTTCACGGTGAGCGAGAATGAGAGGTCAAGCGTGAGTTTCAGAGAGGAGTTGACACGGATGTCGTTGAGGTGTATTCTGGAGAGTTGGATGGTCGGGTCGGACGGGTAGATTAGGTAAACTAGACAAGAGAGGAGGAAGATGGTTGCTGTTGTGTATAGACAACGGCTGAGACATCGGTTTCGACGGCGTCGATCGGGATGGTAGTATAGAGGTAAAACGACTACGTTTTCCCGTGGGATTAGCGTGTACGACACGGAATCGTATTGTGGAGTCATGGTTGCTTGGAAATGGTTGGCAGGCGAGTGGTTGTAGAGCGAAAAGAGTTGTAGTCACGAGTTGTACGCTACCCTTGTCGGTGATTTCAATTTTCAGATTGATTTACGGAGAGGTAAATGACATGGACTTATAAAATTTAAAGAAATGAATATTTTATTTTTAAATTATAATATTATTTTTTATCTTTAATTAATAAATTTTAGAATATACAAAAAATTTTCCCTTTTTCTTTTAATCTTGTTTCTTTTTTTTTTTTACTAAATATTTATAACATTTTCTAAATTTTTTCCAAAAAATTTACTCTTACTTCTCTTTAATTTAAAGGCCTCCCTTTAGTTAATACCCTTTTCTTCTTGCCATAATATAATATTGTAATTGCAAAGTAGATAAAGGTGGCTAAAACACTCAGCCTCACTATATTTCCTCTTCGACAATAATCTCACCAATTCCTTTTCGTTAAAAATCCCTATTTGATTATGCTTCAAACTTGATTCATGCATGAATTCACTAAAATTAAGTGTTCAAAGTTAGATTGATGCATCAAATTCTAATCTTTTTCTATTTGAAACTTGATTGATACACAAAATCCCTGCTTTTGACTGTTTGTGTCAGTGGTTATATAAATTAATTTTACATGTTTTAAATTGTGTTGAGATTAGATCAAAGAAAAACACTCGAATTAGTTTTGTAAGAGAAAGACATTTATTCCCAGTAAAAGGTTGTGACAAAAACTTTTCTATAACTTGTATTTATGATAAAAATTACCCTAATCGATAAATTTTTGTATTTTTTATTATAAACTGTTAAGTTATTGTTATTGCATCCTTCTTTTCTTTTTCTTTTTTATTTCTTCGAAATTGTTGTTGTTGTGCTGCTAACTAGGATGATAATTTAGGTCAAAATTCGATTATCCAATATAAATTTAATACAATGAAATGAATTTAAATTTTAAAAAAATTAATTTGATTAATAAATAAATTAAATTAGAATCAACTCAAATTTAAATTCAATTAAATTATTTGAATCATCATCTCTACTGCTAATTGTCAATAAAGGGTAATAAAAAAATCTAATAAACAGAAATGTTTTGTCGTTAACAATAAATTAGAGAGAAAATCATTATTTATTAGGAGGTACTTAAAATTTAGACAAGGCATGTATATGCTTAATTTGTTGATTAGACAAGGCATATTGATGCCATAGGTTTCTATTTTACGTAAGGTCAGGATTATTAATGTTTGGGAGAAAAACAAAACCCCCCTATAATTTGTTCAAAGACAAATACCGTCAGTAAATTAACAAAACTCTCTTTTTTTCTTTTTTTTTTTTCTCTTTTGTAAAATAGTAAATATCTTCTCTACTTACTAAACATAAAATAAATAATTTTATCGTACAAATCTTTTACTTTTATGTATGAATATTTAATTTTTATCTATACATCCTTAAAATAAAATAATTAATTTTTTTATTAAAAATATTTTAAATTTAATTTAAAATTTTATTATCTTAATTTATAATATTTTCTAATAAAAAAATATATAAATTAATGTTTTAAAATTAAATTTAAATATTTTTATTTGATATTCTTAAAAACTTATGAATTTAATTTTATTTTATAAAATTAAAATTATGAAATTTGGAATATAAAACTATAAATTTTATTTTATATAGTATGAAGTATTATAATTTTTTAATAATTCAAATAAAATATTTAAATTATTTTTATTTAATTTTTAAAAATAAAAATAAAATAAAATTTTTATAAATTTAAATTATAAAATTAGAACCAAATTTATAAATTTCTATAAATATAAAAAATATTTTAAATTTAATTTTTAAAAATTAATTTAAAATTTGTTTAGGGTAAAGTAATATAAAATAAAGTACTAAAATTATAAATTAAATTTAAAATAATTTTTAAAAATTTTTAATTATGTTTATTTAGGTGTTTATATGATAAAAGTAAAAAATTTATATGATAAAAATTAAAAACTTATATAATAAAAACTTGTATTATTGTGTTTAATAAAAGAGTTTTGTAACTTTTTTAAACCGCAAATAAATATTTTGATAAAGGTTTAAGTGACATTTCAAAAAATTACAAAGTGTATTTGTCATAAATTTTTTGATAAAAAAATAAATAATACTTTAAAAAATTATATTTATTATTCTCCCGATAGATTTTATTAAATAATTTTGAGATAATAGTTTAACATAATTTTTACTTTGAAATAATAGATTAACATAACTTTTATAATAGGTTAAAATAAAATGAATGACAATCGCCTTTGGTGTGTTATTTACTTTTTTTTCTTTCCTTCAAATGACAGGTATTATATAAGACGAAATTTGTTTCTTTTAAAGCTACAACCAAAATTTAATAATTTATTACTTAATTAATATCTCTTGAATAATCATAACTTGTTTCTTTTAAAATTTGCATATAATAACACTCCTATATTTTAGAAAAAGTTTAATTATTTTAATTTATAAATTTATATGATAAAAATTAAAACTTTATACTTTTATTTTTTTTGAAAGAATTTTTGTTATTTTTTAAATAAATATTTATTATAAATATTTTAATAAAAGCTTAAATAATATTTTAAAAGATTATAAAAATATTTGTCACCAATTTTTTTGCACGTTTAAGAAAACCAGATGGGAGTCATCATTCTCCCAAAAACCATTCTTATTGTCAAATTATGACAAAGTAGAAAATTTTAAAAAAATAAAGGCTCGAAATTTATAGTTTTTCAGAGGAGCTAAAGCCAGCATTCATCAGTTCGGCAAACCGAGGAAAAAGAAAACGAAAAGAAAATACACGATCTACTCCCCCGGTCTTCTCAACACGTCTGTAAATCCTGACCTGAGCAATTTGATTTGACTGGTTGGGGATGCGATTCTGGAGGAGAATAGCAGGATTTCTAGGATTTGCTAGAGAGAATGGACACGAACTAAAAGACGACGAAGATGAAGATAAGGTCGATGATAACCAACCTAATAACCGGCCCAATTTTCGAGAAACCGGTGCTCCTCGTAAAGGTTTTGGTGTTCAGGTCCAAGTCGCTGTAGAACGCCCTCATGCCCTGCCGGTTATCGTTCCTTGCATGACCGGAGACGGCGGTGTCCAGGTCCTCCATCTCGCTCTTCATCTCTACATTTTTATACATTATATTGTAATTTTGTTTCATGGATTTCCTTATAAATGTTTGAGATGTTAATAAAATGAAATGTGTTTGTTGATTCGATTCTGCAGTTGGTAAATTAAGTAATTTGGCTTCAAGTTAGTGTTTGAATGTTTTTGAAGGATAGTAGGATTTGTGTTATTAGTCTGGTGAAGTTATTATTCTCTAATGCTAAGTAATTTTGCTCGTTGAATTGTGGATGATCAAAGATTTAAGTATTTATAAATTCTGGTTGACTTTAATAGGTAGTTTTTGTTCAATAGATTGTGTATTTGCAATCTCTGCGGTGTTGGAGCTTTATGGTAAGGCGATGGGAGTTGTTTGTTGCGTGGGTTACTATGGTTAATGTCTACTGATGTTGGGTGTTGAAGTTCTGTAAATAATCATTATGCTTAATCTTGTAGAATGCAAATGGAATTAAAGCACATGTTTTATGATTTTTGGTATTTTAGATAATTTTATTCTAATAAAAGAAGCGGTTACTTATGAAGTATTGGAAGATGATATGGAAATGTTAAGTTGAAAAACCTTTATTATAGACAATTCATTAGTTTATAAAATTTCTAAATGCTGCCGTTATTCTTCATATGGAATGTCTGGGTAAGATGTAAGAACACTTAAGTATTGGCACTAAACAAAGTGTTAAGAGGAGATAACTGTTTATTTATGGATTTTTATGGTCACAAGGCATTACCAGGATCTTGTAATGGTGAAAAGAAATTATTGTAAAGAGAGATGCTACGGAAATAGTGTTGGATTGACCAAGGTTTTGTTGTAACAACTGCAATACCAGTGGGAGAATAAATGAAGCAAAAAGGAGGAAATATTGAAGAAAAAAAAGTTCCATGGATAAAAGCCTTCATTTCTGTTCTCTAGGTATAAAGTGCCAATGTGACAAAATTTTTATGAAAGTTTAGTTGCCTCTTTGTAAATTGTATTATTCATAGTTGGGAGTTGAGACATCATCATTGACTGCTAACCTTGTCCCCCACTTGGTGCTAAATGTTGGCACAACACTCCTAGGCCTACACTTGCTAGTGTATGGCTGGCTGCATCAACATTGCAAAATATCCCATGGCTAAGGCACCAAACCAGAAAATATTGTCATCAGATTCAACAATGTCATTCAAAATACAAATGCATTGACATAAACTACGTGCAAGGCACAAGGACCTTTGCTTCGTGTTAGAAGACCCCTTTTCAACACATCCCACTTGACCATGGTTATTGAGGGCAATTTTAACTGTCTTTCCTATAGTGAACTCATTTTTTCCTTTTTTAGTATGGTTTCTTATGTCATCATTTAATACAGTTTGTATATCAAACTCATAGCACGTGAGTCTAAAATGTGCTATTGGTCAACTTCTTGGTCTTTACTTACATTACAAAATTTCATGTGTCATATGCATTAATTGGCTGTTATCTGCTATGATGCTTGATCGCCGTAGATTGTTTATGATTGAGGTACTGGGAGTTGATTAGAAAAAGAATGCCAGGTTGAAGAAATAGAATTTAGTTGAATTCAGATTTAAATGTTAGATTTTGGTGGAATTTGAGAAAGAGAAGAAAGGATCTTGAAGGTGGCCAACTTCCCCCCATACAAACTAGGGCGCCACATCTAATAAAAGGCCCACGCAAATTTGTTTATATTTAACTGATATTTTAAAAATCAAAATTTTTTTAGTGTATTTTTCTTAGCCCTTTAATACATCTTCGTTTAATTCCCAATTGAAGCAAATTTCATTAAAATTATTAAATACTTATTTCCTTTCTTCAACATCTATAGTTTTGTTTCCAAAAATTTTATTTCCAATTCAATGTTATCATAAAATGAATCTTATTTTTCTAGTATATTATTAACTTAATTTCCTCTCCGGGATAATGCCCATATTTCCCTTTCCCATTCAACTGTTAAGATTTCTTAATGACATATATGGAGTCAAACAAAAACGTTCCATTAAATTTTAGAAGATACTACAATTACAATCAAATTTCATTTCCTTCTTTGCCATTATCAGTTACTTATTATTCTTGATAAAATGTATACAATTTTTGTCTTTTCTTGTTCTTATTTGCTACACAAAGTGGTTGTTTGTTAGAAATAAATATTTAGGAGTAAACATGTCTATAGAAAATAGGCATTTAGAGAATAAGAAGAAAAAGAATATGAAATTAAAAAAATAATATATCCTTAAGTGAAATTTTGAAATTGCATATGAAACAAAAATAGATACTACATTTGATGAAAAACTTGTAATTTATATTGGAAAAGGTCAATTAGATGAGTATGTATCACTCTGTTTTACTTTAACCAAAGGCCAGATTTTTAATTTTTGACTAAGTGCGCAAATTCCTTTGAGCCACCCCTGTGTGAAGACAATAGAGTATGGAACAGATGGTGGAGAAAAAGAATGATGAAGAATGATTATATGAGAGGAGAGAAGAGAGAGTAAGAGTACCTCCAATTGACTTTGAAACAAACTCATATTTCACCCAATTCATGCCAATAGGGTTGAGTACTTTTTTTTTTTTGAAAAATTCATGGCTAGATAAAGCATTCACTCGTTCGAGGTCAAAGGCCTTGGAG
>JAWDEX010000018.1:7616256-7632693 GCA_035221805.1 Trichilia hirta | reverse complement strand
AGTGACGCCGCTACTGGGGGGCGGTCGAGGGTGAGGGTCACTGTGGTGTATGCCGGGGATCGTATGCCGCCGTGATGACTGCCGGTGGTGGTTCTCCTCGTAAAGGGAGACCTCTTCCAAAAAAAAAATATAACTTAACTTCATTGAAGGCATCCACGTAATATGACTTTTATAGAAATATCTCACTTGGAATCAATCATTAACTTTGTTAGATTATAATTAGAGGGATACATTAATAACACTAATCAATGAAGTATAGTTAATTAAATGTCACTTCACGTGAGGTATAAAATTTGAATATCAATTTTGGTTATATTGAATTAAGGGTAATTATTTAGTGGCGTATTCCATGCAAATTAGATTACATAGGATGTGTTCTCTAGTTTGATAAATATGGAATTAAAAATATTTTGTTTGCATATTAATTCACCAAAGGTATTAAATAAATTAGGCATTTTAATATATTTAATTGATAAAAATTAAAATCTCATATATACCAAGTTGAACAGTCGTAATTATTGGAATAAAGTGGCATATATTATATAAATTGCTAGAATAATGCATTGCTTTGACATGATAAAATTATCTTTTAGTACATATTATTTATTTATTTATTTTTAGTAATCATAAAAATTTATATTTTTATTAAATAATAATAACATGTCCCCAAATTTATATTTTTAATACTACTCAAATTTTCATTATTTTATTTAATTTTGGTAATTTAAAATCTACTGACGCAGAGACTTCATAAAAAGGGATAAAAGGCTTGAATTGAAATTTCATCTACGCTTCTTTTAAAAAAAATAAAAAATAAATGTAGTACATGCGAATGTGATTATATTGTAAGCTGAATTCTGTGATCCTGTAAGCGTCGTAATACTATTGTTTGTTTCTGATGCATTCATTATATGAGATGCTTCATTCAATGGATGTCAATTTCGTTGGAATGTATGTGTTTGGGTTGGAACAATAATTGAATGCAGATGCCTAACACGAAAAAGGTGACAAAAACCTCATCCTCTCTGTATCTCATTATCGAGCCCATCCCCATCTTGAAAATAAAAAATAATGCCGTTTCAACAAAATCTATGATGGGATCATTGGATAAAGTGAGAGCCATTCAAAACTCATCCCAACATTTCCAATTATTCACCAGAAAAATTGGAGATCAGAATCAAAAATTAATTCCCAAACAAACATGCATCATCTTAATCTTAATATAGGAGTGGAGAAAATTCGGTTGATTATTTGTTTTATGATTCATTTATCGAATTGGCTGTATATATAATGAGATTGGAACCAATTTAGAAAATCTTACAAACGGAGTTTGTATAAAGACATAAAAAAAACATTAAAAAAGAAAAAAAGAAAATACCAAGCAAACACAGAAAATTAATTAATTAAGTACCAAACACATAGACTTTTTTTTTCCATTTTATACAGTCTCGATGTATAGATTTTTATTTATTTATTTTTTTTTATGTACACGAAGAAGCAGTAGTTTCTCACAGGAAGTATGTCGGTTCATGTGGACTCCACAGATTTTGTTGAAAAAGAATTCCCGGCTGCTGCTGAATTCTTTGCCGGCATGGACTTTGATCTCTTCATTATTCCCGCCACTGATCCTGATGAAGTCCGATGAAATCTGCAACGGAATGACCCCTGGTGAGTTGTGGGTGAACACAGACACTGCCCTTTGGGTGAATCTGAAACCCTGGCAACACTAGCAGCTCCGTCACCTTGACTACCTTTTGGGGAGGTAGAAACTTTGATGTTTCCATGGCCATGAGAAGACATTTCTACAAGAGTCTGGAGAAACAGTTATCAAGATCTCTCTCTAGTCTGTTGTAGATGAGGAGATTGATTTTTGTGTCTTTCTCTATTCTTATTTATTTCTTTATTTTCATAAATAAATATAATCAAAAATGGAGATTTTGTGATACATTCGATGTTTAGAAAGTCATGGGATTCGATGATCAAGTGGTCAGATGATTCCGTGATTTTGTCAATGTTGGATTGGTATAGATGATTTGTCCATATGGAAACAATACAAAGTAACCAGGTAAACCGATCTTTATCTCTTTATCTCTTTATCTCTGTGTGTATATATAATATCAATCTATGTACAATGTTTTCGGTTTATTTAATATTGATATATTTTCTCCCATGGCATAACCAACTTTAACTGATTATTGAGTTTACAGAGATCTCCCCAATCCAAATTCTATTATTGTTTATCCGATATTCAATCCAATTCATAAAATTTAATAAAATTTTAATATATTTTTTTCCCTCTATATCTAAGTTTTATATATAAAATTTCTGAAAATTAAGATCTGTGGAATCGAAGACACCAAGCATCACGTAGATAAGATGGAATGCATCGGGGGTTGATGAAGAAAAAGATGGAGTTTCATGTGGGTGATGGTGCATGTAGCAGATTCTCACACAAATCAAATTATTTAATTAATAGACAAAAATGTCAATGACATTCTTCACCTAGATAAGCGAAAAAATTACCATTAATCACCAAGGAAGTTCTTCCACGTGGATTACATTGGTTGGAATCTCTTTCTGCAGTCTACTATAGATTTGTATTATTTGATAAACTGCACACCAGCACAACAAATCCTATCCAAGCCACCTTTTCTCCAATATGAAAACTCATCAACACCCATTATCAAAATCTTCTCGAAGGCTAGATTGTCAATATGTCATTCGTATGGTAAGATGGCGTCCTTTTCTTTTTTTTTTTTTTTTTTTTTTTCCATTCAATTATAAATGTCAAATTTAATTTTGGATTTTGCCATTTATTAAGGTGATTTTTCAATCTCCCAAAAAAGTGCTTCTTTTTTTAATAATATAATATAAAAAAGTCAAATTCTTTATATAATTTTTGTACAAGTTAATGTGAATGTTTTGTATGATCATTACATATATTTTATAATGTATTTTTATTCCCTTAAATTATTATTTATTTTTATAAAAATATAAAAAAATATAATAATTATTTAATTTTATCATATTAATTTATATAAAATGTTTTATATTAAAAATTAGTATTTTTATCACCACTCTTTCCTCAATGCATATAAGAACACATAGAAAAACAAGGTTATAAAGTGTGATTCATACTTATGATAAGAGCTTATAAGAACAATGCATCCTTCATTTATTTTTTTGTTAGAAATCTTAATCAATTTTTTTTAAGAAAAATTTTAATTTTTAATCTTATTGTGAAATGAATTTCAATTTCAATTATAAACACCAATTAAAAAAAAAAGGGGTAAAAATTGCTTTAGGAAAATGAAACTATAATTTTAATTTTATCCTATTTTATATTTTCTATTTGATGACTATGACAATTCAAATTACAACATGTGGGCTTCATGTGAATGCTAATAAATCTCATCTCTCTTGTGGCAATCGTTTCTTTGTCTTTCTCCCATAGACCACTTAAAATTCTTGTGAAGCTCAAACAAGAGATTCTCAAATATCACTTGTCTTATCTTCTTGTTATAAAGAAGATAAAGAAATGTTGGTTCTTGAGGTTCGGTAAAATATATAAGAGTGATGATATTGCCACCTCAGCAATACATTTTTTTATTAAATAATATGTTAATTTTATTATCTCCTTTCTAAATTTTAGATATGACATTTTTCTAAATTAACTCCATTTTAATCTTTCTAATTTTTTTTTATTAGCTATAATTCTTAAAATCTTATAAACATAATGTTCAAATATTCTTATAAACAAAAATTTTTTTATCAATAATTGATTTAGGGTATTTTTAGTATTGAAGTGTTATGGTCACCCAATTCCTTTTACTTGACAATTTTAATATTAAATGATTTGTATAAAAGAAATTATGCAATATCGAATAAGGGTAAATTATTGTATTATCTACTTATTTTTCCAAAAATTACTTGATATCCGTACTTTATAATTCTGTATTTGTTAAATTTGATTTGATTTAATTCTAATCTTTTAAGGATAAAATTAAAAAGTAAGAGAGTATCAAATATTTTTAAAAAAAATAAGAAAATAATAATGTATTAAACCAAAAGGTAAAGAAGAAATTGTAGTTTATCAATATTATTGTTTAATATTTTTTAGAGTCAGACTATTCTTAGAACGAAGTCCAGATTTTGGATGTAATGGATTATATGTATTATGATGCCTAACTTTTTCCAGTCTAAGAATTCTCTGTAGATTCTCAATCAACGGAGTGAAATGAAAAATCAAATGAAAAATATCAACGCATTCTTGCAGATTTTCAAAAGAAAAAAAAAAAAAAAAATTCTAATGAAAAATTATTTACAGCGTTGCTCAGCAAGCAAAACAACTCAGCTTCAAAACATCGTTCGGGAATAAAAAGTCTGATTCAATTAATTTTTTACAAATTGCAAAATTAAAAAAATTGGATGTTGGAGGTGGGTATTAAATAAATGCATCCGCATTCAGATAATATTTTATTGTGCTGAACCAAACAATGCCCGGTGTTTCGCGATATTAGATGATGGAAATGAGAAAGGAGAAGCAAACAGCAACCAACTTACTAGTCAAACTGACCGATCTACCAGTCTCGTACGTGAACAACTGCGCCTTTCTCGTTTGGCTACTTCCGGGTTTTCCTATTGTAAATCTCCAACTAGTCACTTCATGCTGCCGTGGAAACAACAAATACGTTTGTGGCAACAGCAATTTTTCTTTCTTCGTGTTAGCTTTCTTTCGCGCAAGACCACTCTCCTCTCCTCGATTGCTTATTGCCTTCGCTAAGGTTGTGCTTTCAACGAAGGCATCTCTCTCTTCCTCGAATTCTATTCCGTGAATTTTAATCGTTAACTTAAACGAATTGAGAAGAAAAAAAAGAATTTTGGTTGATTGGTAATGGCGAGGACAGGCAACAAGAACATACAAGCCAAGCTGGTAGGTACGTCTTTCCCTCTTTCGTTATTATTTAGTAAATTTTGCTCTATAACTACATTGTTAACATTAGGGTGTTTCATATCTTTTGTTTTATTTTTTTCTTATTGAGATTATTGTGCTGCTTTTGTTCTTGAGTAGTTCCATATCAATATTTAGTGTTAATGCTTTGATTATATGTTTTTGATTAATGATATGAAATGGGATTATTGTGTTTTACTGATATACGAATGCTTTGCTTTCTTAACTCGGAACATCTCTTTCGTTTATTAATTAAACAGGCACTAACAAAGCATTAGTTTTACCATAACAGTGTACTTGGATGTTATAACAGTTTCTTGAAGAATTTTCTGACCCAATATGACATATGTTATGTTCTGTTATTTACCGAGTTTCTTATGGAGCCTTGTTGATAAAATTCTGTTTATTTATGGTTTTAAAATGATTAATTCAGTTGGGAGACTCGTAGTTGTAGTTATTCACAAGAAGTGTTTAAACGGTTAATTCTTATTTTACAATCCCTCTGAAAATTTGGGTAGGTTTGGAATTGAGAAGTTGATTTGGCTTTTAAACCATAGCTGTTGTAGGTTGGAATCGATAGCCGTTGGCTGTGAAGAGTAAGTGTATGAGCGAGGGATGAACGTTAGCCATCAAATGAGAGTGGGGGATTTACCAAACACTCTTAGCTGAGGTGCTTTCACCCTTCAGCCAAAGCACGTCAATCCGAACATACCCTTTGTTATATGATTTCAAAGCTTTATGTTTTTCTCTTTTATTAACTCCATTATTGTCTTGAGATAATTATATATTCTTGATCACAATGCTTTCATATTTGACCAGCAAAACTGGAAAGATCCTAGATTTTCACATTATTTAGCTTTTGTCAGGTGCTTCTTGGGGACATGGGAACTGGGAAAACAAGTCTGGTATTGAGATTTGTCAAAGGCCACTTTTTTGATTTCCAGGTTTACTTTTCAATATGTTTTCATAGTTAATTGCGTTCATATATTTCCTCCTTCACATTGTCAATTGCATGAACTCTAACTCAAGTATATGCTGCAGGAATCAACAATTGGAGCAGCATTCTTCACTCAGGTTTTGTCATTGAATGAAGCCACCATAAAGTTTGATATATGGGACACAGCGGGGCAGGAGAGATACCATAGCTTGGCTCCTATGTATTATCGAGGTGCAGCTGCAGCTGTTGTGGTGTACGATATTACAAGCATGGTAGGCTCTTGTTAAGCTTCTAACGGTTTTTGTTTCCATCGCTTCTTCTGCATATTATAAGAAGTTAGTTATGTTTTATGGAAAATGTTTTTGAATGAATACCTGTTGAATTAACTTGAATTGCATTATTATCTTTGTGGAATTTGTGTAGTGGATTGCTACCATTGACCTGTCATAAATTTTTTGACATTTTCTTTTAGCTAATGAAAAAATGGAGGATTGTATTATTATCTTATTGGAGTAGAAGACTAAAATGTGCTAATTATGAGACAAGAAAATTATGAGTGATACATTTTGTGGTCTGACCGTTCATAGGATGTTCATGTAGCTTGTCCAGTTGTATCAAGTTTGCCTCAATATATACTGCAGGCTAATATGTTCATGTAGCTAGTCTAGTTGTATCAAGCTTGTCTCAGTGTAGATTTCATAACAATTTGACATACCACAGGCCTTTACTTATTCTTTCTATTCTGTTGATAGATGCTCCAGCCTCCAGTTATTTAGTGTCTCATTTTGTGCTGGGAACAAAATATATCTTAGTGATGGGTGAAAATACAAATTATTGAGCTATTAGACTTGAATGGAGATTCTTGTTGTGTTGAAAGAGTACAAATATTTTCCTTTAACAAATTTGTCCATTTGTTGTATGGCTGTCGTGCTATTCTAATCTGGAATCCATATGTCCAGTTTAATGCATTGTGTTTTGTCTAATAGGATTCATTTCAACGAGCCAAAAAGTGGGTTCAAGAATTGCAACGACAAGGTAATGTACATAAAATCTAGAGTATGAAATGTTTACTTTCGTTCTGGCTTGAAATTAGAGCCAGTAGAAGGTAACTTATATAGACTGAGGTTAAAACCTGTTCAGTTTATCCTCTCTCTCACTCCCTCTCTTTCTCTCAGGTTTTCTTTATATCTTAAGTTTGAAATTTTGTATTAGTTTTATGCATTCCACAGTTTAGACATTATGCATAATGTTTAATTGGAAGACCTTCAGTATTTTGTGAATCAGAGTGTTGGACTTAAATCCTTGTTTAATTTGCTGCATGAGGACATGCCTATATTACCATATTGTAAGCAGGCAACTCTACTTCTGCTTTAGTGATGTTTTCCTAGAATATGTTTGTTGCGGTATGTCAAGATGCAAATTTTGTTTTGGTTCTATTTAATTCAGGAACAAGTTCTGAAACTACTTAGGTTTTGTTTGGGATTGTGGTGTTATTCCTCTTCTTTGAAAGCAAAGATAAAAAAGTGTTTGGTAACACCAATTTTTAGCAGCAACCACATATTTTTAAATTAATATTTGACATATAAAGCTTTTATCCCACAGCAGCTGTGGCTTAAAAACCACTGCACCCCAATCTCCAACAAAGTGTTAATAACTTTAAATGGTTGGACTTTGACGTGAACAGAATATAGGTGAAGTTATAACTTGAATATGTATGTTAAACAGAAAGTTCTTCGAAATAATGTTCTGAATATACACCTCGTTACTAGTTATTCAAATACAGCTGGTATCACTTACTTACCTTTTTACTGTTCATTTTATACTGGTCAGGCAATCCAAATTTGATAATGTTCCTTGTGGCAAACAAGGTTGACTTGGAAGATAAGAGAAAAGTGAATATTGAGGTATTTCTCAATCCAATATGCTTGCAGCTTCTTGTGTATGGATGCAATTCATACCTCATCTTTCATTTGGGAAGAGTTTCTTTAAATGTATGTTTACACCGGATTTGGATCCTTCTATTGCAGGATGGTGAACAATATGCTAAAGAAAATGGCCTATCTTTTCTTGAAACATCTGCAAAGACTGCCCATAATGTCAATGAGCTCTTCTATGAAATAGGTGATTATATTATATGCCTCACATGGAATTTTCTGCAAAAATAATATCTCGTCTCTTGAGGTTACCCTAATTGTTGGAGCTACTAGCTCTGTCTCACTTAGGATTCTCTGGAAAAATACAAAGGTTTACTATAGTCTCTGATCTCTTGAATACTTTTGAAACTGCTTCAACCGCAAAGAGACCCCCTTCCTTACCATAGAATAAAATTATATCAACAAATCAATTAAATGAGTTATAGCTCCACAATAAAGTGATAGCCTCATTCTATGGCAATTTAACTTGTAGCCAAGGCAGTCCTTATTCAAACAGGGGGACGTGTCTTTCCGAGGTCTGATTTTAAGTTTTGTTAATTTTCCTCCCTGCTCACGGATACATTTCTCTTGCAGCAAAGAGATTGGCAAAAGCTAACCCTTCACGTCAAACAGGAATGAAATTGCATACTGGACGCCGGGAAGGTGGAAGAAGAGGGTTTTGCTGCACCTGATAATGCCCCAACTTGCTATCAAATTGCAAGTAATTTTCCCTTTCCATCTTCTGTTCTGCTAATAAATTAAGGAACATGTGTTTTTTTATGGTATTAGCGGTCGATATGTTTCGCTCTATGAATGGGAATGAATGGCAGATAATCAGGGTTGAAGTTGAAGCTGCGCTATGGACAGATTAGTCTTATTGCTTTGTATGCCCACGGGAACTTTTCGCTACAAAAGCTTTAAATTTTTTCTTGTTCAGATCTCTTAAGAAACTAATATGAACTGAAAATGAATAAACGTATGTTAATTACAAAGTGTTGTAAAAAAATGAAACTTAATGAACCAAACGTTTTTCATTATACAAATCCTTTGTTACGTATTAAATTTGTTCTTCTGAATCAACATTCATAATATTGTTGTGGAAGCATGAAAAGTAAATAATGCATTTATGCCAAATCTATTGTCGCATTAATTTGTAATTTTATATATAAAATTTGTATTTTTAATATTATTTGTATAAAAAAAATATTGATGTTAATTATACTATAATTTATGATTTTATAATTATTTTAAAAAAATTATAAATAAATTAGATGAAGATAATTTTGAGAGTAAATTTAATGGTGGTGTTTAATTTTTTTTATATTAAGTAAAAAGTAGAAAATAATATTTTTTATTGAATTAAAAAGTGATGTAATAGTAATACCAATAGAATTTTAAAAATATTATATCGCTATAAAAAAAAGGTATAAAAATCATTATATATGGCAACATAAGAAAATAAATATATAATTTTATAAAAGCCGAGGTTTCAAGAGCCAGAGAACAAGCGAAAAAACATGGCAACGACATCACAAAACTGACAAAATGAAGAATAATAAAATGCATGGAGATGGTACTGGAACGAATTGTATCAACCGATAACTGCAAATATCTCGGAGGAAATACATAGCCCAATCTTCTTCTTATTTGTATTTTCTTGTTGAAAAAAATTGAAAGGAAAACTAAAAGAAAAATAAAGAAGCAGGGAGTAATGGTTTCAATCCTTCCCTTTGCATCCAATTCAAGTACGGATACGTGTTCCGCATCTGCTTTTTGTCAATTCAGATTCAAATTTTTGAAGCCTTTGAAACCAAATCCTATCAAATTATCATTTCTGAGACAAAAATCTATGAAAGATTCATCTTTTAAATTACTAGCTACTGCTGTTTCGTCATCTTCGACGATTGAAGATGGCTCTGGGACCAGTTCTTGCAAACAATTCGATAGCAGATTTTATGAGATTCAAAATAGGAGGTAATGGACGCAGCGGAAAGTTCCAGACAGCTGTCGTTACTTTACAGAAAGAAGTTCCCATGGTTTCTTCTTCGACCTTTCTTGAGGTATCGCCTTTTTTTTTTCTTTTTTTTATTGGTACTTGCTTTACCTTTTTTCTTTAAAAATAATCAATTGTTTGATTTGGACGTTCCAGGTTGATTTGGCTTCAACAATTCATATCGCGGATAAAGAGTACGTTTACCTATCATTTGGGTGTTGCTCTAGACTTCGCTGTAAAAGATTTTTATGATTTTTACTTGTTTGCTGAAAGCTGAAAATAGGTGAGTGTAGAATTTTACCGCCAATGATTGTCATATGCAGCTCTATGAGCCAAAATGAGTGATCGCGTAGGAGACTTGGTATTAAATAAAGAGTTCCTGCATGGCATAATATGCTACTTTATAAGCCAAAATGAATGAGCGCGTAGGAGATTTGGGTAATTAAATAAAGAGTTCCTTCATGGTAGCCTTGCATCTTGTTATGTGGATTTATAACACAAAATTTGCAGTGGATATTGCTCTTTTGCTAACTTATTAAAAGAAGCTAGACGATATTGGTTGACCGACTATTCATAAATTATGAGTACCTTCAAGAATAAATATGCATAGAAATTGCATTTTGGTTCTGCCTTCTGAGAACAATTAGTAGTTTGAGCACCTTATGACGTTTTCCTTGCTGTTGATTACTACTACCAGTGGCTTGTAACAATTTTGTTTGTTGAATGAACTGCTTAAAATATTAGTATTTCCAATTAAACCAATTTAAAAGATTAAAATCATTCTATGTGTAGGTACTTTGGAAACCTCCAGAAGGAACTTGAACTGTATGATTGTGTCCTTTATGAGATGATGGCTAGCAGGGAGAGTTTATAGAATAGAAGAAACCCTACTGATACAAAATTGCTCAAAGGTTCACTCTCACGAGGTTTCAACATTCTAGGATGCATCCAGCGGCAGATGGCTTGAATTCTTATGTTTGGTTTCCAATTAGACTGTCTTGATTACCAGGCTGAGAATTGGTACCATGCAGATCTCGATTTTGAGACCTTCAAGTTACTTCATGTTGTCTTTTCTTTTATGATCTATCTACCTCTCTCTCTTTTTTCTGGGGAAGTTACTTTATGTTAAATTTATCGTAATGGGTGAGAATATGATTGTGAAGGCTATTATATAATACATGATCCGAAGGTACTTCATTTTTGTACTACATACTATTTATACTAGCTTAGACAGTTCACAGAGATGTTTCAAATACAGTGGAGTAACCAAAAAACTGGGGCAGGGAATCCATCTTTAGGATTTCTTTAGTACATTGTCCCTGCACTTCCAGGCTTCCAGGAATTTTTTCTTCCTTTTATCTCAACTATAGAGGGCAATAAATGTTCCCCAGGATTTGATGAATTTCTGTATAGTTTTTCTTCCATGTCTGATTCATCTGCTATGCCATTTACAATTGACTCCTACATCTAATGTTCTTTCCTTCCAGCTTGAAAAAGGCGAAAGCTTCTTTACATTTGCAGGGGATATGGCTCTCAAATCAACTTAAGCTATGGTGCATCCTTCAATTCCAAAAGACCTTGAACCTTGGAGATCCAAACTCTTATGGGAAGTCAGCCATCAGAATACCCAGAGATAGAAGCGATATCTAAGCTTGATTTTGGTGCTGCAATGAAAGTCTTCTTGGCAAAGAGACTAACATCTGAGTACATCTGAGTAAGTGCTAGTAAGTTATTTTGTTTTATATGATTATTTTGTTTAGCTTTACAGGTGTCATAATTAATGTCTCATGTTATGTGACGATTCCGATCTCTTTGATACTGGATTGAAATATTCTCTGTTTACTTTGATTTTACAGGCTTGGTAGTTTTGGGCTTTTTGGTTAATTCTAAAATTTGATAGAAGTTTCTTTGGCATGGATTAAAAATGATTTTAAGCAAGCTAAAGTTTGCTGTGATTTGGCTGTAAGAGAAGCCTCTAATAAGAGTACTCTGACGTTGCCATGCAGTTTTGAATTTGATCTATTGCTTATCCGCTTGTTGCTGAGGACCAAACAATTTGGTCTCCAACAATATATGTGTAGTTTTGGGCTTCGTTTGATATTGAGGTGCCGTAATTTTGAAGTTATAGCTGCTGTAGACTGAGTTGCATGATGTTAAATATGAGTTGAGAAGCAAGTAATCTCCCCAGAAATTTGGTGTAAATACTTTACGTGATGTGCTTTCAAAGCAAAGCAGAAGCAACATGATCCCAATTGAAGTCTTAAGCTACTTGTTTGAGGTGTATAGGTTACCTGCTGCAATTTTCAGCCGGAGCTGCTTATGTGCGCTCTGTCTATATTGTCTCTAGGTGCAGTGTTTGTTCAAGTATAATCTGTTAAAAATTTTGTAGATGGGGTTGCCAAATTGATGCACTGGGGCGTTGTTTTTTATTTGGTGAAACTTGTTACATTTTAGAGAATTGATCAGAGGATATCTTGTGCAGGTTCACTCAGGTGACAGCAGATGTAGAGGAAAACTCTGTCATCATTGGTGAGAGGAACAGAGCAGCAATAGAAGCACTCAGAAGAGCGATTGACGAGGGCCATAATAGGATTGCTATAATGTATGGTGGTGGCCACATGCCGGACTTGGGAAGGCGGTTAAGGGAGGAGTTCGGCTTGTTTCCTTCCCAGGTTCAGGGGATAACAGCTTGGTCCATAAGAAACCGGGACTTGAATACTAATTCTTTTCCATTTCTGAAGACAATGACTGAAGTTTTAGGTTGGCCATTGAACCGTTACCAGACTTTGGCATTGTTATTTTTTTCTTCAGTCCTTGCATTGGATCTCTGGTTTTGGGAACTCTTTTTCGTCACAGCAGTGAACTGGATATCCCAGGTTGCATCTGAAGTTCTTCATTATATTGATAATGCACAACTGATGAGAAAATCTCAATTGATTTCAGTTGCTTTTATTCTTGAGGATGAAGGTGATGTGATCTGCCTAATGTAAATATGTCAACGATCTCTTATGAAAGGTATAGTGAATTGCTTATCAAGCAAAAATGTGAATAACTGTAAAATTTGATATAATTTATTGGTCTTATAAATGGTGATAGATGAATTAATACAAGTTTGAGCAAATTATGGAAAAGCTTGAGTGAGTGACTTATGTACTTAATCATTTCACGTGCTGAAATGTCCGAACAAGTCCCCCAAAATCCACAATGCAGATAGTAGAACATAATGTATTCCAATCCATAAGCCAAAAGGGACCAAATGACAACATTATAGATCATTCAATACATTCATTAAAATTAAAATTATTATACACAAAAAAAACTCTAGTATGAAACTTTAAACTATGCTAAACTGTCAACGTCCATAATTCAACTGAAACAAACTACCCCTAATAGCCATCCTCGTACGACGCATAACGAAACTGAAGTCCCCTTTTCCTCGAAGCTGTTTGTGTACCTATACGAAGAACGCACTGTCATTATTACCTTGACCAATAAAACAAAACAGAAACGCAATGTCAAGCTGATCTTTCTCATAAACTCTCTCTGAAATTACTCTTGAATCTCCAAACGCAACGAAGATATCTCTTTCTCCCAGTACCCGTGGTCCTTCTCCGAATTGCCTTTCGCTCCAGTAATCTAATTATCAAAATAAAAACCCAACTACAGAAACAGACCAACAATTAAAGCGTTTTAGTTAACACAGGTTCGACTGGCTCACATTTTCTTAGACGAGTAGAGAAGAGCAGGAAGCGGTGCGGCGGCTCTTTTAAAGATGGAGGCTCCGACGGCGGCACCATACACACAGCGTGTGAGTCTTGCTCCTTCTCTTTCCGAAGCTCCCTGTTCCTTTGCCCTGCGTCAATCGGAATCTACGGACTGTATCAACTTTTATAGCTAGGTGTCAGAAACTTCTAACTCAAAAAACCGGAGACTTTGATTGGGGGCATGCGTTGTGATGGCAAGGAGAAAGTGCAGTTGTTCATGGTTAAGAGTGTGCAAGTGATAAGAATCAAAGTCAACCTTATCATAACGAGGATAAAGATTAATTTATAATTTAATATTAATTATTGTAAAAAATATATGATAAAAAAATATGATTTGTGGTAACATAATTTACCAAAATCAATCGCGAAATAAATTCTTAAATTAATGATTGATTTATTTTCTCATTTTCTTTAGTGTTTGGATTTTCTTTATTGATAGAGACTTGTAACATAAAAATACAATTATTCTCTTAATTACAAAATTCTATATGATATTAGAGCTCTAAGTTTGAGAGTCATGTTTAGATTTGAACCTAAGCACGGCAATGATACATTACTATTGAACTGCGGAGTGTTTGAGTGTGTGTATTAAACAATGCTGAGTATTAAACCTTATATTTATTATTTATAATATTTTTAAATTTTTTGTATTTAATATATTAATTAATAAGTGTTTTTATGTATTAAAAATTATAATTTATTAAATATGGTAACTATAATAATTATCCAAAAAATCCTGTTTAACAAAATCTATAAATTGAACATATAACAAAAATAAGAAGTATGATCTATCTTCATTTATCAGATCAATCACAGTTAAATATGAAAATCAATCCTCAAATTAATGATTGACTCATTTTCTTTAGTGTTTGAATTTTCTCTATTTATAAAGACTTAGTAACATATTTTTATCATCATTGTTCTCTTAATTATAAAGTTTTATATAATATCAAAACTCCTAGGTTTTGAGAGTCATGTTTATGTTCTAAGCCTAAGCACCTCCATGATGCATTGTCATTGTTATGCCGAGCGTGACTTATTTTTGAGTTGTAAACAAATCAAACACAGAAAAAATATATATATATATATATATATATATATATATATTGTTACAAAACCATACTCTCCACCTTTACCACCACAAGCTGCCACGTCCCCATCGTTATCGTCATTCTGGTCGCTTTTGGCGTCATAACTCACCGACAAACAGCATCAAAATAATATCACTTTCAGATGACTCTATAAACAGCGTGAATTTTTAAAAATTCGAGACAGCTACTTTGTCCCTTTGGCCGTAATTCACTTTGCCGCAGGTTGCACGGCTACCACCGCCTACTCTTGAGATTCCACCAATTAAATATAACCAATCTCTATGCCAAAAATGTCAAAAACGTCGCAGATGGAACCTTAAAATCAAACACACTACGTCCCCGTGTCTCAATTCCCCACCTTTCAATGCCCGTTGTCTCGCGATGCCATTTTTAATCGACTCACTAAAACTATCTTGTTATGATTCAATCAACTTCGACACATAAGTAATCGACAATTTCATTTTTTGTTAAATATATCTAATGGGTCAAAATCGACAATTTCAGGTCGGTTTGGTTCGAATTAGAGAAGAAAAAAAAACAAAATTGACATGAATCGATTATTATAATGGGCGTATTCAAGTCGATTCCTAATAAATTTAACTAGTCTAAAATTAATGATAAAACTGTTAACAAGCCAGTTCGAAACTATTTCGATTTTGATTTTGGTTCGATTTAATTTTAATTTTGGTTTAGTTCGGTTCCAGTTTGAATTTCAGTTCTAGTGTGATTTTAATTCCAATTTCGATTCTGATTTCATTTTCAATTTAAATTTACAGGACAGGTCTCTTGGATTTAATTTTTTTAATTTAATTAAAGTTAATTAAATTCTTTTTTAAATTACTAAAAATTATATAAAAAAATACTTCCATCGATATTAAATTTTATTAATTAATTAAAAAATACAGTGAAAGGGATATTTCAGAACCTTATAAATTTTTTTACTTTTAATCATATATTATAATAATAAATAAAAAATAGAACAAGTTAACTAAAAAAATATTACAAAAAGAGAAATATTAAACTTTATCTCATTAAAAATTATTAAATTTAAATTCTAATTATAAAAAGGCAGTAGTTGAATATCGTTATTTTTCATCATCTTCTCTCTCTTTTTTATTCCATTCATAACTAAAATTCGTTATAGGAGCTGATTATTGCTGAAATTATTATAGTCTCCTTTTTTTATTAATCCAATCTTTAAAGCACATTTATATCTCCAATACCTTTGAGACTATTGTATTTTTATGTGAGTTCAATGTTTGACCGATTAAAGTAAATGCACTTTTTGATGAAATCGTAGATACTAGTGGTGTGAGAAAATCTCACGCCATTCTTGTTAAGATAGAATAAAGCTTATGATTTTTTTTTTCATCATTTGAAGATATCAAAATTTGCCTTCGATTTTACGGTTGGACCTTGCATGTAGTACAAAAACTCGTTAAAGACGATAATGCTCTTTTTGATTTTTTGTTAATTTTTATGTGTGAATTAAAATTATTGTTAAAAATAATGGAAACTGAGAAAAAAAAGATGAAAAGCCTTTTCAATTGGTAGATACAAAAGTATGTATAAAATACTCAATCTTATATAAGTAAAAAAACATCTAAAAGATTAGGTGATAAAATTTTTTTTTACATTGCGAATTCGTTTTTGAATTTCATGACTCAAATGTTGAAAATTATTTAGATTTAAAAGTAGGTAAAATTATTTTATAAGAATTTTATAATAAAAAACATTCATCCTAAGATTTAGATATAATACAATATAATATAAAAATGACATGTTATC
>JAWDEX010000018.1:7592046-7616156 GCA_035221805.1 Trichilia hirta | reverse complement strand
CTAATGGAGTCGTTATCATTCAAACATGGGAGACGTGTCTTTTGGAGGTCTAATTTTGAGGTTTATTAATTTTCCTTCCTTCCCTGCTGACGGATATATTTCTCTTGCAGCAAAGAGATTGGCAAAAGCTAACCCTTCACGTCAAACAGGAATGAAGTTGCATACTGGACGCCAAGAAGGTGGAAGAAGAGGTTTTTGTTGCCCCTGATAATGGCCCAACTTGCTACCAAATTGCAAGTAATTATCCCTATCAAACTTCTGTTTCTGCTAATAAATTAAGGAACATGTTTTTTATGGTATTAGCCATTAACAGGTTTTGCTCTATGAGATGGGAATGAAAAGAAGATTATCAGAGTTGAAGTTGTAGTTGAAGCTGCTCTATGGACAGATTGATCTTCTTGCTTTGCTTGCCTGTTTTATTCACATGGGAACTTTTCACCATAAAAGCTTTGAATTATTTCTTGTTCAGATCTCTTAAGAAACTAATATGAACCGAAAATGAATAAAGGTATGCTAATTGCAAAGTGTTGTAAAAGAATGAAACTAAATGAACCAAACATTTTTCATAATATAAATTCTGGTTAGTTATTATTATTATTATTATTATTGTTTTTTGAATCAACATTCATAATATTGTTGTTGAAAATAACTCATTGGAAGCATGAAAAGTAAATAATGCATCCAGACAATAATATAATAGGCTAAATTTATTGTTACATTAATTTGTAATTTTATGCATAAAATTAGTATTTTTAGTATTATTATATTAAAAAAAATTAATATTCATAATTTTTTAATACAAATAACAAATTAATATATAAAGATGATTTTGAGAATAAATTTAATGTTGTTATATTTAAATTTTTTATATTAAATAAAAAAATAAATTTTTTTTAATGAAATTAAGAGAAGTATATAACTGACGTCATAATATGAGAATTTTAAAAGTATTATATCATTATAAAAATTATTAAAAATCACTAAATATGACAACATGAGAAAATTAATATATAATTTTATATGATGTCCAAAATTTTGAAGTAATAAAAGCGTCACAGATTTAAAGACCTTAGCGTGCAAGCGAAAATATGACATCACAAAAAATGACGAAATAAAAAATGAAAAATTAATAAATTAATAATAATAAAATGCACGGAGATGGTCCTCACACGAACCAACAGAACATTATCTACCGGAAACTGCAAACCGCAAAAATCTCACCGGAAAAACACTTTACCCAATCCTCTTCTTCTTCTCTGTATTTTTTATTCGTTAAAAAAATAAAATATAAAAATAAAAAAAAATAAGGAGTCGGGGAGTAATGGTTTCAATCCTTCCCTTTGTGTCAAATTCAAGAACTGATACATGTTCCTCTACATCTGCTATTTTTACCTTCAGACTCAACTCTTTCAAGCCTTTGAAACCAAATCCTATCACATTTCCGTTTCTAAGACATTATGCTTTCAAAGATTCCTCTTTTAAATTACTCGCCACTGCTGCTTCTTCATCTTCGACGATTGAAGATGGCTCTGCGGACCAGTTCTTGAAAAACAATTCGATCGCAGATTTTATGAGATTCAAAACAGGAGGTACTAGACGCAGCGGAAAGTTGCAGACTGCTGTCGTTAGTTATAGAAAAAAGTTTCCTTGGTTTCTTCTTCGACCTTTTCTTGAGGTAGCGTATTTGTCTTTTTTGTAATTGCCTTACTGTTTTCTTTAAAAAAATTCAATCGTTTGATTTTTTTTTTATTTGGATGTTTCAGGTTGATTTAGTTTCAACAATTCATATCGCAGATAAAGAGTACATTTACTTGTCTTATAATTTGGGTTATTTTTCATTTTTGTTATGGTTGCTCTAGATTTTGTTGTAAAGAATTTTTCTTATTTCCTTGTTTGCTGGAAGCTGAAAATTGGTAAATAGAGTATTTTGCCGCCAATAAATATTATATACTGCTCTATAATGCCAAAATGAGTAAGAGTTGGGGAGATTCTGTTGATTCAATAAAGGGTGCCTTGCATCTTGTTATACGGATAAAATTTGTTGTGGATAACAGTGTGTAACTCTCTTACTAACTTATGATATTGGTTGATCAACCATTCTTAAAATAATAAGTGCCCTCAAGAATAGATATGCATAGAAGTTGGATTTTGGTACTGCCTTGTGAGAGCAATTAGTAGTTTGAGCGCTGTATGACATTTTCCTTGCTGTTCATTACTACCCCGGTGGCTTGTAACAATTTTGTTTTGTCAAATGAATTGCTCAAAATATCAGTATTTCCAATTAAACGAATTTAAAAGATCAAAAAATTCTATGTGTAGATACTTTGCCACCCTTCAGAAGGAACTTGAACTGTATGATTGTGTCCTTTATGAGATGGTGGCTAGCAGGAAGAGTTTACAAAATAGAAGAAATGCTTCTGATAAAAAGGTCAAAGGTTTGCGCTCGCGAGGTTTCAACATTCTAGGATGCATCCAGCGGCAGATGGCTCGAATTCTCATGCTTGATTTCCAATTAGACTGTCTTGATTACCAGGCTGAGAATTGGTACCATGCAGATCTTGATTTTGAGACCTTTAAGTTACTTCAGGTTACTTGTCTTTTCTTTTATGATCTATCTCCCTCTCTCTTTTTTTCCGGGGAAGTTACTTAATGTTAAATTTATTGTAATGGGTGAGGATATGATCTTGAATTCTATAGTAATATATGATCTCAAGGTACTTCGTTCTCATACTACATTCTTTTTATATTAGCTTAGATGGTTCAAAGAGATGTTTCAAATACAATGCAGTGACGAAAAGTTGGGCAGGGAGTCTCTGTTTAAGTTTTCTTAAGTACATTGTCTGTGCACTTATAGGTGTTGAGGAAGTATAATGCTTCGTTTATCTAACCTATAGAGGGCAATATATGTTCCCCAGGATTTGATGAATTTCTGTATATTTTTTCTCCCGTCTCTGAATCATTTGCTATGCCATTGACAATTGACTCCTATATCTAATGTTGTTCTGTCTTCCCTTCCAGCTTGAAAAAGGCGAAAGCTTCTTTACATTTGCAAGAGATATGACTCTCAAATCAACTAAAGCTATGGTGCAACCTTCAATTCCAAAAGACCTTGATCCTTGGAGATCCAAGCTTTTGTGGGCTTCACGTGTGCTTCCTATGCCACTTGTCGGTCTTCTTATAATTGGAAGTCTCTGTGCAGATGTGGGAAATCAGCCATCAGAACACCCAGAGATAGAAGCATTATCTAGGCTTGATTTTGGTGCTGCAATGAAGGTCTTCTTGGCAAAGAGACTAACATCTGAGTAAGTACTGACAGCTATTTTGTTTTACATGATTAGTTTGTTGCTTTAAGGGTGTCATAATTAATATCGCATGTTATGTTATGTGACTCCAATCTATTGGATATTGGAATTGGAATGAAACACGGAATGATTAGTTTGATTATACAGGCCTGGTAGTGTTGGGCTTTTTGGTTAATTCCAAAATTGTGAAGACCTATTTCTTTGGCATGGATTAAAAATGATTTTAAGCACGTTAAAGTTGCGGTGATTTAGCTCTAAGAGAAGCCTATAATAAGAGTACTCTGACCTTGCCAAACAGTTTTGATTTTGATCTATTGCTTATCTGCTTGTAGGTGAGGACCAAACAATTTTGTTTTCCAACAATATGAGAGTAGTTTTAGGTAGGGGTGACAATTCAAATAAACGAATCCAATTTGAGTCAGTCCGAATTCGATTCATTTCTTATTAGAATCAAAAAGGGTTAATTCGAATTCGAATTCGATTTATTTATTATTTGAATTAATATAAATCAATTTGTTTAGACACGATTATGCGTTTACACATGCTTATTCATTTAGATGCAATTATAAATAGAACAAAATAAGCATGCTTTACTTCATAAATAAAAAATTAATATTGTGAACTAAAAGTGCAACATAGTCAAATTTAGAGAAGCTAAATTAAATATTACAATTAAAATTTATACTTGCTAATCGTGTCTTAAACGAATTTGAAAGATCAAATTCGAATTCAATTTGTTTATTATTTGAATTAAAATTTTCAAATTTAAATTCATTTAATTACATTGAATTCGTGTCGATTAATCAAATCTTAACCTAAATTGCCGCCCTAGTTTTAGGTTTCGTTTGGTGTTTACTTGTTGTAACTTTGAAATTATAGTTGCTATGGATTGAAATTACATGATGCTAAATATGAGTTCAAGTAAGTAATCTCCCCAAAAATTTGGTGTAAACACTTTACTTGATTTGCTTTCAAAGCAATGTAGAAACACCACAATCCCAATTGAAGTCTTAAGCTACTTGTTTGAGGTGTCTGGCTTACCTGCTTATTCAACCGGAGCTGCTTATATGCGCTTTATATTGTATCTAGGTGCACCGTTTGCACAACTATAATCTGCCAAAAATTTTGAGAATGGGTTTTTCCAAATTGAGTGGTGCATTGTTTTTTAATTTGGCGAAACTTGTACATTTTAGAGAATTAATCAGAGTATCTCTTGTGCAGGTTCACCCAAGTGACAGCAGATATAGAGGAAAACTCTGTTATCATCGGTGAGAGGAACAGAGCAGCAGTAGAAGCACTTAGAAGAGCAATTGACGAAGGCCACAACAGGATTGCTATACTGTATGGCGGTGGCCACATGCCAGACCTGGGAAGGCGGCTAAGGGAGGAGTTCGACCTGTTTCCTTCCCGGGTGCAGTGGATAACAGCTTGGTCCATAAGAAACCGTGATTTGAACAGCAATTCCTTTCCATTTTTGAAGACAATGGCTGAAGTTTTAGGTTGGCCATTGAACCGCTACCAGACTTTGGCATTGCTAATTTTTTCTTTGGTCCTCGCATTGGATCTCTGGTTTTGGGAGCTCTTTTTTGGCACAACAGTGAACTGGATATCCCAAGTTGCATACGAAATTCCTCGTTATATTGAAAATGGACAACTGATGTGAATATCTCAATATTCATTTCAGTTGCTTTTATTCGTGAGGATAAAAGTAATCTGCATATGCCTAATGTAAATACCTTAACCATCTCTTATTGAAGATAGTGAATTGCTTATCAAGCAAAAATGTGAAAACTGTAAAATTTGGTCGAATTTATTGGTATTATAAATGGTGATATATCTATTCAGGTATTGTACCCGTTGTTTTGTTTACAATTTTGGTTAAAATTCGTTATAACCCACTCCTGGCCACTACCTATGCGACTCGACACAATTTTGGGTTCAGAATTATCATAAGAGGATTCATACAAGTTTGAGCAAATAATGGAAAGCTTAAACGAGTTACTTGTGTACTTGATCATTTCGCTTGCTAAAATATCTGAGCAAGGCCATCAAAATCCACAATGAAGATAGTAGATTTCCTTCATGTCTGACATACTAAAACCAAGACTTGATAGCAACAACACAATGCCATCCGAACATGCTTAATATACGTTTTAAACATGCTTAATTATCCTAAGAGTACTAGAATAAATTACGGAAGTTTGAAAACGTAATTTCTGTTATTGAAACTTTTTGTCAAATTTAAAGACGAATTGAGCGGCTTCTAACCCATTTTTAATTTTTGTTTTAATGGAGTAATTGTTACTTAATAAAACTAGTTGGTTTAAGGATCTCAAACCTCTTATTTATAAACTTCTTCCGTCAAAAAGTCGGAAGAAGTTTTCAAAATGTGGGTGATTGTTTTGTGGAGTTAATGGACTGACGGGAGTTGTTGGCTATGCCTTAGCAACTATTGGAAACTGAATGCAACTGTAGGTAACTCATGGGCCACATTCTTACATTTTTCCACTGGATTCTAGTAATTCATTATTCACTGTGATAAGAAATATAATACACGAATATACTAATAACTCCTCTAAATTAAGTATTATCTTTTATGTATTACAATATATCATATCTCTTAAGTACTTGCCCACTTGATTTAATGAATAAACTTTATATTTATTTTAGGTCCAAAATATAATGATATTTCTTATAAACAAATATGTACACAAAAAAAAATATCAAATATAAAAAAAATTATAAGTAGAGTTTCATGAATATTCATTCATACAATGAAAAATTATATAAGAGAATCAAGTCCCATTTTATCTATATGATTCTTAGATTTTAATAGAAGCATGCCTTTAGTTAAAGGATTAGCAACTAAAGTTAGTTTTACACTCCTTTAAGTTATAGCTCCACCGATAAAATAAATATGTCCAAATGTTGATTTTCTTGAATCATTATATCTAGCAAAATTTGTATCAGAGTAGCTAGTCACTTCTAAAATTTCAGTTTGCTTATACATAAGCATGTGGTCTTTGGTCCCTTAAAGTACCTCATCACTTTCTTTGCAGTTTTTAGTGGTCTATATTTAAATTATTCTGATATCTTCCTAATATTTCAATAGCAAATGCAATGTCAGGCCTTGTATAGACTTGAACATACATTAGACTTTTAATAGTAGAAACATATGGAACATTTTTTATTTGTTCTCTTTTAAGATCATTTTTTAGGCATTAGTTTAAATTGAACTTGTCACCTTTCACAATTGGAGCTATATTTGGTAAACAATCCTTTATCTAAAATCTCTTTAAAACTTTATTTATATAGGTTTTTTAAGATAAATCTAAAATTCTTTGAAGCCTATCTCTATATATTTTGATTATAATGACATAAGATGCATTACCCATATTCTTCATATCAAAACTTTTAGAGAAAAATTATTTTACCTCATATAATAAACTTTACCATTGGTTACAAGTACAATATCATTCACGTATAGAATAAAAAAATAAATTTTACTCTCACTGACCTTTTGGTATATATTATGAAACCTAATAAAGAAATAACATTATGAAATTTAAAATATAATTGATAGGAGGTTTGTTTTAATTCATATATAAATTTCTTAAACTTGCATATCAAATGCTCATAATTTTTAGAGGAAAAACCTTCTAATTATTTTATATAAATTTTTTCTTTTAAATCTCCATTAAGAAAGGCCGTGTTCATGTTTATTTATTGTAACTCTAAATCAAAATGTGCAATTAAAATCATAATGATAAAAATGAAATTATTTTTAGATATAGGAGAAAAAGTCTCCTTGTAATTTATATTTTTTCTTTGAGTGAATCCTTTATCAATAAGTCTTACTTTATATTTTTCAATGTTGTCAAATGAGTTTTTCTTTATTATGAAAACTCATTTATTCTAGTGGCTTTTGCATTATTAGGCAACTGAGTAAGATGCCAGACTCCGTTATATGCCATAGAATTCATCTCATTCTTCATGGTATCATACCATTCGTTTAATTCATTATAACTTATAATTTGTAAAAATATTTTAGAATTATTTTTGGCTCTAATGTTACAGTCTAATTCTTGTAGATATAAAATATAATTACTAAAAATTACTGATTTCTTTACTCCAATAGATCTTTTTAGTGTTATTTCAACATTTTCTTGAGGAACTTGTTGTTTAACTAGTTGATCAACAATTTCTAGCATTTCTTCAATGTTTTGATCTATTGAATTATTAGTAGTAGTTTGTAAAATTTCAATGATTGGTTGTTCCACACTTATTTGATCTTGAGGAGTATTGTGAATGGTAATTAATCTATCACTTGAAGTAGAAGGTTGAACATTAAAGTGATCATTTTCAGAAACAATATTCTGAAATCAATCACTCTCATTAATTAATTTATTTTCAAGAAATTTTGCATTATTGATTTCACAATTATAGTGCTATGAGATGGACAATAAAATCTATACCCTTTAGACCTTTCAACATATTTAATAAAATACCTTCGAACGGTCCTTAAGTATAGTTTTTTTTCTTAAAGATTATAACTCTTACTTCAGATGGATATTCATAAATGTGTATATGTTGCAAACTCAATTTCTAACCTTTTTATAATTCAAATGGTATCTTTAAGATAGCCTTTGTTGAAACTTAATTTAATATACACAATGCCATCTTAAGAGCTTCAATTCACATGAACTTAGGTAGTTTGGAATTGTTTCACATACATTTTATCATGTTCATTAAAGTTTAATATTTTCTTTCTACTACGCTATTCTATTTTAGAGAATCAGGCATAGTGTATTAAGTAACTATTTCATACTCTTAAAGAAACTTCACAAATGAATTAGGTGCTTGTCCATCCTTAATATATTTACCATAAAATTTTGTACCCCTATCTAATCTCACGATTATAATTTATTTGTTACATTGTTTCTCTATTTGAGTCATAGAAACTTTAAGAGCATCTAATGTTTCATATTTATTATGAAGTAAATAGAGATACAAGTATCGTAAATAATTATTTATAATAAAAGGGAGTATTTTAGACTATTTGCATTCATATCTGGACAACAAATATCTGTATGTATAATCTTTAATATGTTAGAAGTCTTTTTCACACTTTTCTTAAATTTATTAGTCTATTTCCTCTAAATATAATTTATACAAGTATTAAAATCAGTAAAATTTAAAGTACTAAATACTCTATTATTTATTAATCTTTTTAATTCTCTCTATTGAGTTATTTACCAATATCCGATGCCATAATTTAAAAGAGTCCTCATTTATAATACATCTTTTAGTACCAATGTGAACATACATAATCTTATAAGGGGTATCACTTTGCAAATTAATAGAGAAAAGACTATCAGACAATATACTTTTCTCAATGAGATAAGATTTATAAAATAAACTGAAATTTATATCTAAAAATTGACAAAAATATCTAAATAGTATAAGTTTTGGAACAAAAATCAAATTCCTAAAAAAACTAGGAATATAAAAGTTAGTTTCTAAACATAATTGAAATCACTACTTAAAGTTAAAATACACGTCCTAATAACTTTCTTATGTGAACACATTTTATTTTTTAAATAGATGCATTGTTTACTTTTCATTGATTTTTTCAGGTTTCTCATACCTTGCAAGATATTTAAAATATGGTTTATAGAACCAAAATCAATCCATCAGGTATTATACATAATATCAACTATATTAGATTCATTGCAAATAAATGAGATTGAGTTATCTTTACTCTTAAGCCATTTTTGAAACTTGATATAATCCTTATTTATGTGTCCCTTCCTTTTACAAGAGAAATACTTGGATTCTTTCTTAGTTTTAGAGTTCTGGATCAACATTTTATGTATACCTTTATGCTTAATCTTACTCTAATTCTTTATTCGCATTATCACAAATGCACTTTCACTCAATTCTACCATCAATCTCCTTTCTTCTTGAATACACATAATTATAAGTTTATTGATTGACCATTTATTCTTATATGTATTGTAAGATATCTTGACGGGTTTATATTAATGTAGGAGAGTGTTTAATATATAACACATAAGAAAATTATCAGATATATCAACCTCAAGAGTTTTTAATTAAGCTACAATGCCCTTCATTCCTATAATATGCTCAAGCACACATTTCATTGTAGTAAACCTCAGGGATAAAAATTTTATAATTAAGGTGCCGGTTAAAATTTTATTTGAAGACAAAAATTATTCATTCATAGCCATTAATAATGCTTTGACATTTTCATATTGATCGACTGAATCACGAATACTATTCAAAATTTTAGTTTTTATGAATATTACACTAAGATGATTGATTGCTCCTACTGTTTATAAAGAGTGATTTTTTCTAGAGTACTTGATGAAGTAATTAATGATTCATCTTTTTAAATAATATAGTCTATGTTTGCATACCTTAAGTGAATGAGAATTTTTTTCTTCAATATTTTATAGTTATCACCCCTTAGTTTGGGAATATCACATTTAATATAAGAGAAATTTGCAAATTGTTTAACTGTACAAAATACATGCTTATGAATTAAAACTGAAGCTACTAAATATATATGATGCTTTACCAATGTAAATTATGTTTAAAATATGAACCTAGTGATATAAGACTTGCATATAGACTAAAGTTCTAATTCAATTAGATTCACATACAACTTTATAATAAAACTATCAAATTCTATTTCTTTTCTTAACTCTTGTCAGTAAATTAAGAAATATAATTTGATATTTTATTCTAATTAATTATACAAATATAATAAAAATTTCTACAAAATAAAATCTATTATATTCATATGATTAACTATAATTAATATCATAATGTGTCTTTAAAATATTTAATATATCATTTTATATAATTAAAGATGCTTTTTAATTAAATCAAATTATATAGGTCACTTGACATTAAATTTTATTAATTCATTATTAATATTATTCAGGTAAATAAATGTGAAAAATTATATCAAAAATTACAACAGAAAAACTTCTAAGAAAGACTGATGGGCACAAAGGTACTGCTTAAATACTAATCTCTTTAGACATAATTTTTCTAAATATATAATTTAATGATACAATATATCACTTTAAATATACTCAATAATAATAAACAATAAAATTATATAACCAAAAATTAAAAGTAAATGACCTAAATGT
The DNA here is from genome assembly GCA_035221805.1 of Trichilia hirta. Classification (NCBI taxonomy): domain Eukaryota; kingdom Viridiplantae; phylum Streptophyta; class Magnoliopsida; order Sapindales; family Meliaceae; genus Trichilia; species Trichilia hirta. The sequence goes on along the minus strand of JAWDEX010000018.1, from coordinate 7,605,670 downwards.
CTTATTTTTTTTGGTTAACCAAATTTTTAATTAATCAAAATAAGAAAATAAGCATTCTAGATGCCTTACCTCAATTTCGGAAAAAATAAAAGTAAACGTATTAGACATCCTACTTTTTCTTGATTAACCAAAGTTTTAATTAGACAAAAATAGAGAGTAAGTATCCTAGATGCCCTATCTCAATTTTGGTTAATTACATAATTAACAAAAGTAATAATTAACCAAAGCAAAAATGTAGGCAACCTAAATGACCTACTTTTAATTTTGGTTAATTGTTTAATTATCAACAAAACTTTAATTGATAAACCTAACTTAATATATGCATAATAAAACTAAATTTATACATACAAAAATTAAATTCATAATTTATGCATTACAACTTAGTATGTATAATAAATAATTAAATAATTAATTTAAATAATACAAAATAAATCAATTTTGTATAATAATATAAATTGAATTTATAATTCATTTATCTAATTATGCATATTTATTTAATTTATATGACTAAAATATACTTTAAGTACGAATTCTACAAAATATAAGCACACAAAAATACATTCAGTTCAGTGGTAAGGATATTGAAAATTTGAGTGTTGGGTTTAAAATTTAGCTCAAGCTCAGACGATCCGATGGGTCGTCTTTAACTTTCTTCAAAATTTAGCTCAAGCTCAAATGATTTAGGGGGGGGTCTTTAACTTCCAGTTAGGTTAACTCAATTACAAGATTTAAGGAGTGTAAACTTTTATTTTTAGAATTCATAAACTAACTTTTATTTTTTAGAATTCATAAACTTTAAGGCAAAGGCTTTTATGCTTTTCAGCATTTTTAACATAATATGATATTATAATACGTTAAAAATTAGAAAATAAATAAAAAATAAACTCGAATACAAATTACTAATTAAAGAGATGCCTTTCACTTTTAGTCAGGATGTGACAGGTTCAAATTTTTATATTTTAGAATTTATAAACTTTAAGACAAAGGTTTTTACACTTTTTGGCATTTTTAACATAATATGACATCATAATATATTAAAAATTAAAAAACAAATGAAAAATTAAATCAGGGTGCAAATTACCAATTATAGAAATACCTTTAACTTCCGATCGGGTCACTCCAATTATAGGATTCAATGGGTGAAATTTTTAATTTTTAGAATTCATAAACTTCAAGGTAAAGTCTTTTACGCTTTTCGGCATTTTTAACATAATATGATATCATAATATGTTAAAAATTAAAAAAAATAAATAAAAAATAAATCTAGGTGCAAATTATAAGTTGAAGGGATGTTAGTGTTCAGGAATGTTAGTCTTCAGGGGGTTGTCTTCATTTTAAACATAATATGCATTATAATACATGAAAAATTAAAAAATAAATGAAAATAAATGGGTAGAGGCTTTCAAGACTTTGATACCAATTGAAAGGATGATAATATACGTTCTAAGCATACTTAATTATCCTAATAGCATTAGATCGAATTGAGGAAGTTTAAAAACATAGCTTCTGTTATTGAAGCTTTCTGCCAAAATTGAATACGAATTGAGGCGCTTCTAACTCGTTTCTAATCAGTGTAATTGTTATTTAATTAGACTAGCCAATTTAGGAACCTCAAACCTCCTATTTATAAATTTCTTCTGTCAAAAAGTGAGGAAAAATTTTCAAAACGTGATTGTGACTAACTGGGAGTCAATGAATTAATGGGAGTTAATGGCTATGCCTTGCAACGGTTGAAAACTGAATAGAACTGTAAGTAACTCGTGGCTGCATTCTTACAGAAATGACAACATTCTACGGAGCTCATACATTCATTAAAATTAAAATTATGATTCATATGAAAACACTAGTACGAAACCTTAAAATATGCTAGACTGTCAACGTCCGTAATTCAGCTGAAGCAAATTACCCCAAATGGACATCCTCATTCGACCTACATCGTTACTGAAGTTCCCCTTTTCCTCGGAGATGCTTGTGTACCTAAGCGAAGAACAACCTGTCATTATTACCTTGACCAATAAAACAAAACAGAAACTCAATATCAAGTTGATTTTTCTCATATACCTTCACTGAAATTATTCTTGAATCTCATGGAAACGTAACGAAGATTTCGCATTCTCCCAGTCCCCGTAGTCTTTCTCCGAATTGCCCTTATGCTCCAGTTATCTAATAATCAGAAAAAATAAAATAAAAAAATCCGACAATAGAAACAGAAACAACAATTAAACTGTTTTAGTAACGCAGGTTCGACTGGCTCACATTTTCTTATATGACTAGAGGGATAGCCGCAAGCGGCGCAGCGGCTCTTGTGAAGGTGGAAGCTGCGACGGCCGCACAGTAAGCATAGCGTGAGTCCTGTTTCTTCTCTTCCCGAAGCTCCCTGTTCCTTTGCCCTGAGTTAATCAGAATCAACGACCTGTATCAATTTCTATAGAACGAAACCTTTTGATTGTGTACAAGCAAAAAGTATTACCTTTTTCTTTTTTCCTTCTAGTTTCGGTTTTCTAAGAAACCTGCTTCCCTGAGGTGTGGTTTTGTAGCTCTTCTGTGATATAAAGCTTTGAGAATTGAGGCGTCACCCTTTAGCCATGACTCGTACACGGTTGAGTCACCCTTTTCGGTGCATAGCTTAGACAACGCATGGATGACCGTTTTAGGAGACATCTATTAAAGGGACCCGTTAAAGTGACGCGAGCAGATACAAAACGCCACAAAGATACTATTATGAGAAGGTTCAAGAACAGATCAATTCCCATAAATTCATGCGACTTTTGAAACGGTACAAGCTGATCCTTTTTAAGGTTTTACTACTTTTTGCATTGTGCAGTTCCGTTTACGTTAAATATCTAGACTTACGATGAGAAACATGCTAAATATATTTCACTATTGATAAGTGCGAGATTTAGATTCTGTGTTTTTATCTCTACTGCTTTCAAGTTCAGCCCAATTTTCACGTGATCAGATTGTTTGCCATAAGAAATTTCTAATCTTGCTGAGAACCACTTGTCAAAATATGCAATTATTACATTTGACTTAACGGTAAAAGTGAGTAGTCGGGGGATTTTGTCTCTCTCTTCTGGCTATATTTTGCTTATTATCGGGTTAGTCTTCACTCCTCAAAATTTGAATTCTCAGCGAGTAGGACTACGCACTCTAAGCAAACAAATCGCTATTCTTATTAAAACTCTTTCAAAAAAATCCTCAAGTTGAGGGGTTGGTCTCAGGTTTTCTTACAGGGAAAGTGAACTTTCATTTAGTAGTAAGATTCGCAATACTTGTTTTCGATTTTAATTTCAATGGCGGAGTAGTGACTGAAGCTTTATTTGAGTGTGGACGTTGTAATTGATTTCTACAATATGCAACAGATTCTCCTGTCTCCTGATATTTTTATTTCTCAGACCATTTTAGAGAATTGATACAAATGCTTCTGAGGAATGGATATTCCTCCTTTCCCTCGTGGAATTTTAAACAGGAATTCCCAAAAGCAAGCGGTCCACAAATTAAATATATATATTCTTTTGTCAACTTAGCCATAAAATAAGAAATTTACGTTATATCAGCAACCAACCCAGGCTGTCTGTTCTGGTTGTCAAACCTCTTTCATCTTCACATAAATGAAGCTTTTGATTGAGACATCTAATTTTCACTGTTCTGGTGCATTGTGTTTTAATTTGCATACACTTGGATAAGATTTAAGACGAGTTGTTTTATTTTTCTGTTATCACTTTGGATTTCAATGATTTGGATTTAGATAAAAGGTTCACATGGCTGACTCGTACAATCACATTCATAGAGATAGAGACGTAAATTAAATAAGTCATCTTAAACAACTAAGGTTTGAAGTTTGATTAAAAAAACTAAGAGTAAGAACCAAACTGGATTCACAGTAGCGTAATTGTTTTCTGGAAGATAAGTAAACGTCTTGAAATATGTAAATCAAATATTCTCTTTCAGATTTGCATTCGCACTAATATTCTGACAGATTGTTAATAATCAATATCCAATATAAAATTAAGATGTTGCTTACATAATTCAAGTTAGATCATGTTGTCTCACGGCTTAGAAAACTTTAACCAACAATGTCCCCAGAATTCTGATTCAAACGTGCTAAATTTGCTGAGATAGTAAGCCATTTGTATTGATTGAGTTGGAATACCCTTATCCAAATAAAGCAGCAGTGCCACCAAGCCTTTCATGATCCACACGAATATTGACCTGACACATGTAGCTAGCAATCAAATATTTATTGGTGAAAGGTGATGGAGTCTCCACGAGATTTCCACGATTACGGTGCCCTAAAATTTGTACAATTAGCTGATTTGTACCCGGATGATGTAAATCACGAGGGTTTGCACTTGTGCTTATTATATTCATTGTGTATTATTATAATCAAAATATTAGTATGCTTGCATCTATAGAAAATAAGCTCAAGCCGTTAGCTGATTCGTACTCGGATGATGTAAATCACAAGGGCTTGCACTTGTGCTTATTATATTCATTGTGTATTATTATAATCAAATTATTGGTGTGCCTGCATTCATAGAAAGTAAGCTCAAGCTGTTAGCTGTGTTGTTGGGCAGGTTTTTTTTTTTTCATTTCAATGACTTTACTGAGTCATAATAATAAGAGGCGTGCCTGGCTTTTCTACTTTTGCAGAAAGTGGCTTTACCAAAGGAAAAAGTCATAAGCCATTCGAGTTTTCCATAATTCTAGACGAGGACTTTAAAAGACAGATGGTGAATAAGTTTGTGTTGAGCACACGCCTTTGGCTACTTTTTTCTTTGCATTCTATGTGTTAGCCTTTTTCTTTTAATCTTCTGGTCATGAATTTCAATTCTGCTCTGGAACCAGCTGATAAACACCATTACTATCACCTACTTCCAGATTCAGAATCTCCTTCTCACAAAGAAAGAGATCTGATAAGCCAGAGAAGAAATCAAAAGTCATGGCAAAAAGGAGCATCTGAAGTTGAATCTCAAAAGCATAACAAGCACACAAAAAAGGCTCGTCTCAATAAATTTGCTCTTGGTGGCGCCATCTTGGCTTCCACAAACTCTATTCTGTTGGGCTATGGTGAGTTTTATTGGATGCAAAGTATTAATTGGCCTTTTTACCATTCCATACCAGTGAATTTTCTCTTCGCCAGATCTTTTTGGACAATTATTTCCTTTCAAAAATAAAATTAAAAATGTATTTCTTAAGGAAAGACTGATCTTGAAAATCTCATATGATTAAATAAAATGTTGTGCAGACATTGGGGTAATGAGCGGTGCAATACTTTACATTAGGGACAACCTCAAGATAACATCAACCCAAATTGAGATCTTGGTTGGTTCCTTAAATGTGTGTTCATTGATTGGCTCACTCGCTTCAGGTAGAACTTCCGATTGTATTGGTAGACGTTACACTATTGTCCTAGCAGCAGCCACATTTCTGATAGGTGCTCTGCTAATGGGAATGGCACCATCATTTCTATTTCTTATGGCTGGAAGGGTAGTTGCAGGCATTGGAGTTGGCTACTCTCTCATGATCGCTCCTGTTTATACTACTGAGATATCGCCTGCCATGAATCGGGGCTTCCTCTCTTCTCTCCCTGAAGTTTTCATTAATTTTGGAATCTTATTGGGTTACATCTCCAATTATGCTTTATCAGGTCTTCCAGAATATTTAAACTGGAGACTGATGCTGGGATTGGCAGCATTGCCAGCAATTGCTGTTGCATTGGGTGTCCTGGCAATGCCAGAATCCCCTCGTTGGCTTGTCATGAAAGGTCGGTTTGCGGAAGCAAAACAGGCCTTGATCAAAACATCAGACAGTGAGGAGCAAGCTGAATTGAGACTTGATGAAATGACAAAAGCTGTTTCAGATTTACGCCGTGCAACTACTTCAGAGACTTGGCAGGGTGAAAATGTTTGGAAAGAACTATTATTAAGGCCATCTCGTCCCCTTCGCCGAATTCTGATTGCTGCAATTGGTGTCAACTTCTTCATGCAAGCTTCAGGGAATGATGCTGTTGTTTATTACATCCCTGAAGTATTCAATTGTGCTGGAATTAGCAGTAAAAAACAGCTTGTGGGTGTCACAGTTATCATGGGAATGGCCAAGACAACCTTTGTTTTGATATCAGCATTTTTCTTGGATCATTTTGGGAGGCGTCCATTATTGGTACTTGGTTCCGCTGGAATGTCAGTTTCGTTAGCTGGGCTAGGCCTGGGCTCAAAGTTTCTGGAGCAGTCAGAGATCAAGCCTTCATGGGCAATTACCTTATGTGTGATGGCCGTATGTGCTTCTGTGTCATTCTTTTCAATTGGGCCTGGGCCTATTACATGGGTCTACTCGTCGGAGATATTTCCCACTAAATTTAGAGCTCAAGGTTCAAGTTTGGCGATTTCAGTTAACCGGTTGGTGAGTGGGATTGTGTCCATGACATTTCTAAGCATTTGTAGGGGGATAACATTTGGAGGAATGTTCTTTGTACTTTCTGGAATTATGATAGTGGGTACAATTTTCTTTCATCTTTTTTTACCTGAAACCAAAGGAAAGAGTTTAGAAGACATTTGGGTTCTGTTCGAGGACAAAGTCCCTGATCATCACAGATCCCTTGTTACTACGTAGAACATTAACTTTTGGAACCAATATAGAGTTTCATTTTAAGTTTTGCCTTTGTGACTGATAACCCATTATCTGCCTAAAAATAGTGAAGAGATGGACATAATATTTTGCTTAGGGTGGATGAACTTCATCAGATTTTTTATTTTTATTTTTATTTTTTCAGTTTAGAAACCATGAATGGAATTAATGTGCTATTTGTAAAAATAAAAGTATTCCCACCTATATCTAAATTCTTGTGTTTTGGATGATATTAATTAATAAGAAGCATGATGTTGAGACACAAGGCAGGGATAGAATATAGAAGATAATAAGACCACAAAAAAAGTATCACAACCGCCTGTGATGATATAATATAATGGTTGTCAATAATTGAATTTTTATTTTATCAAGAAAACAACAGATTTAGATAAAATGGAAATCCTTTCAGTAAAAAATGTATGCCACCTCAAGATGGCGAAATTATATCTGGAGTTGGAGAACGTGTCCAACAGTCCTAGTGCCACTCGAGCATTTCGTCCATCTGCAATGATGTAATTTAATTCGTCCAGTCCAAGAAAACCCCCAAAAACTTCATTGTGCACTAATTAACCCACATCTCTTCGGCCACAAGGCGATCTCAATTCTCATTTTGAGAGAGCAGCACCGAGGTGACTGCCGCGGAAGTTGAAATGGAGACGACTGCCGGAACTGAAAATCTACATACGGAAGGAGCTACTGGCCGTAAGACTCTTCTCAATAAATATGCATTTATCTGTGCACTTTTGGCCTCGGTTAATTCAATTCTGCTGGGCTACGGTGAGTAATTGATTCCCGGTTTTTTGTTTTTAATTTCTTTTAATTTTCTCACAGGTTCATCTGTTATTGCCAAGCTAAAAAGTTCCAGTCTTTAAAACCACCACCAATTTGAAATACCCACAAAATATAATCATATAATCTAAAATATTCACCAAGGTTTTCTCTTTTCAATAATAATAATAATCGAAACAGAAAAAACCTTGAGTGCAGATATAGGAGTGATGAGTGATGCGATTCTTTACATCAAAGAAAATCAAGAGATCACCACTGCACAAGTAGAAGTTCTGGTGGGTATCCTAAACGTATTCTCACTATTAGGTTCGCTGGCCTCTGGCAAAACCTCAGGTTGGGTAGGAAGGCGATACACCATGGTCCTAGCAGCAGCAACTTTTCTAATTGGCGCTCTTGCAACGGCACTTGCGCCATCCTTTGTAGTACTCTTAATCGGCCGACTGATTGCTGGAATAGGTGTTGGCTACGCTGTCATGATCTCCCCCGTCTATACAGCTGAAATTTCTCCCACCATGAAACGAGGCTTTCTCACTTCCTTCCCTGAAGTCTTCATTGTTTTTGGTATCCTGCTTGGTTATATTTTCAACTATGCTTTATCAGGTCTTCCAGAAAACATAAACTGGAGACTAATGTTAGGTCTGGTGGCAATACCAGCATTAGCTATTGGATTTGGGATGATTGCTATGCCAGAATCTCCTCGTTGGCTTGTTATGAAGGGTAAATATGACGAGGCAAAGCAGGTTTTAATTAAAATTTCCGATTATAAAGAGGAAGCTCAACTTAGGCTTGATGAAATGACCGTAGTTGCAACTGAAGAGGCTAACCCTGATAAAACTTCAAAAAATAATTATTACGGGCAAGGAGTATGGAGGGATCTTATTTGGAAACCATCTCGGATAGTTCGTCGGATGCTTGTAGCAGCTATTGGTATCAATTTCTTTACGCAAGCTTCAGGAAATGATGCTGTCATTTACTACATTCCGGCAGTGTTTAAAAGTGCTGGAATTCGAAGCAAACCGCATCTGTTTTGTCTGAACGTCGTCATGTGATTCTCCAAAACTTGCTTTGTGGTTTTATCAGCTCTTTACTTGGACAAATTTGGGAGGCGGCCCTTTTGTTATTTGGTTCGAGTGGGATGGTTGTGTCGTTGGTAGTATTGGGTATGGGATCAAAATTTCTGGAGAATTCAGCGAGCAAGCCTTTGTGGGCTCTCATAATGAGTATAATAGCTGTTTGTGCGTTTGTTTCATTATTTTCAATTGGTCTTGGTCCCATTACTTGGGTCTACACTTCAGAGATGTTTCCATTGAGGTTACGAGCCCAAGGTTCAGCGCTGGCTATATCAGTAGACAGGCTGGTGAGTGGAGTGATTTCAATGACATTTTTGTCCGTTTCCAAGAACATCAGATTTGGGGGAACTTTTTTTCTACTTGCAGGGACCATGGTCGTGGGTAGTGTATTCTTTTATTTCTTTTTGCTGGAGACAAATGGCAAATCCTTAGAGGAAATGCAGAATCTATTTGAGGATAAAATGCAAACGGAAAACAACCGAAAGGATCATAATATGAAAGGCAAAGTGATTAAATGACGTGAGTTGTTTTATTTGTTTTATCCCTCTTGCATATTTACAATCTACACCATCATTTGATATTTCATGAGATGCGTAGGCCATATCAGTGAACAAGGATTTGTTTCAATAGACGAATCCATCTCTCAAGCTTATACATTGTGTTAAACTTTCCTGGATCTTAAACTCTAATTATTTAGGCATGACCTGTGTTCAAGGTCCATGGCCCTAAAATACAGAGCGCCTTGATTGTATATAGAATATAATGCAGACACATCAAAGAATTTTTAAAAATTCTCAAATAATACAATCAAGAAACTCTATAATATTTTTTTTGAGGACTTGCTTTAAGTGATGGCAAGGTGGAAATGAAGTAGTGTGCAGCTAAAGTGATAAGCGATGAACTAACCATTTTATGATTTAATATTAATTACAATCATAGTTAACCTAAAAAAAATATAATCGGTCATAATTTATTATTATTAATATTGTTATAATTTACTATTGTTAACGTCGTTCAAAAATTAAAAGTAAAAAAAATAAAATCGTAATTTATTTAAATAATAATGAGATAAATCATCTAAAAAATCAGATTTTAAGTTCGGGGGTTGATTAAGCATGGAGAAGGTATTAGGTATCCAATAATTTTTGTAAAAATGGTTATTATAAATATTATAATTTGAAATTTTAATTTTTAAAATTTATCTCCTTTAATATTTTTTTACTAAGAGAAGAGAGAATATTAAAAATATTTTGCCTTCTTAATTTTTTAAGAAATGTCTATAAAAAGAAAGAAAAATATAAAAATATTTCGTTTTCTTAATTTTTTTTAAAAAAATATTTACGAAAAAAAGGGAGAATATTAAAAATATTTAGAACTTTCAGTTTTAAAAATTATTTATGAAGAGAAAGAAGAATATTAAAAATATTTCGTTTGCTTAATTAATTTAAACAAAATATTTATGAAGAAAGAAGAATATTAAAAATATTTTATCCTTTTAATTTCTTTTAAAAAAAATATTTACGAACAAAAGTAAGAATATTAAAAATATTTCGCTTTTTGATTTTTTAAAATAGTATTTATAAAGAAAAAAACAGGAACATTAGAAATATTTTCAATATTCAGTTTTAAAAATATTTACAAAGAAAAAGAAGAATATTAAAAATATTCTACTTTCTTAATTAATTTAAACAAAATGTCTATAAAGAAGAGAGAATATTAAAAATATTCTCTCTTTTTGGTTTTTTAAAAGCATATTTACAAAAAAAAAAAAGAAGAACATTAAAAAATTTTGAATTTTAATTTTTTTAAAATATTTACGAAAAAAGTGAGAATATAAAAAATAATCTGCCTTCTTAATTAATTTAAACAAAATATTTATGAAATGAGAGAAGATATTAAAAATATTTTGCCTTCTTACTTTTAAATAATTTTTATAACGAAAAAAAAGAATATTAAAAAATTTTGAATTTTAATTTATTTTAAAAATATTTAAGAAGAGAAGGGAGAATATTAAAATATTTTATCTTCTTAATTAATTTAAACAAAATATTTATGAAAAGAAGAAAGAATATTAAAATATTTATCCTTCTTAATTTTTAAATAATATTTATGACAAAAAAAATTAAAAAAATTTTAATTTTAACTTTTTTTAAATATTTATAAAGAGAAGGGAGACTATTAAAAGAAATATTTCGCTTTTTTAATTTTAAAATAAAAATATTTATGAAAAAAAGGAGAATATTAAAAAAATATTCTGCTTTCTTAATTTTAAAATAAAAATATTTCACTTTTTTAGTTTTAAAATAAACATATTTACAAAAAGAAAAGAAAATATTAAAAAATTTTCCCTTTCTCAACTTTAAAATAAAAATATTTATGAAGGAAAAGAAGAACACAAACAAAAAAAATATTCTTCCTTTTTAATTTAAAAATAAAAATATTTATAAAGAGAAAGAAAAATATTAAAAAAAAGTGCTATGCTTTCTTGATTTAAAAATAAAAATATTTACGAAAAGAAAGAAGATTATTAAAAAATATTTCGCCTTCTTAATTTTTTTAAATTAAAAATATTTGTGAAGAAAAAGGAGAATATCAACATAAATTTGCTTTCTTAGTTTTAAAATAAAAATATTTACGAAAAGAAATGAGATCATTAAAAAATATTTTATTTTTCTAATTTTTTTAAAATAAAAATATTTACGAAGAAAAAGAAGAACATTAAAGAATATTTTACTTTTTTAGTTTTAAATTAAAAATATTCATGAAGGAAAAGAAGAACATTAAAAAATATTTTGCCTTCTTAATTTTTAAAACTGAAAATATTTACAAAAAGAAAGAAAAATGAAAAAGAAGAACATTAAAAAATATTTTGCCTTCTTAATTTTTAAAACTGAAAATATTTACAAAAAGAAAGAAAAATATTTAAAAAATATTTCACTTTTTTAATTTTATTTTTTTAAAAAATTATTTTTCAAAAAAAAAGAAAATCATTAAAAAATATTTTGCTTAAATTTTTATTAATTAAAAATTTTAATTAAGAGAATAAAAAATATTAAAAAATATTTCACTATCTTAATTTTTTTAAAAAAAATATTAGAAACTTTTATTTTATAAAATAAAATTATAAATATAATAACTAAATAAATACAATATTATATAACATGAATAACTTAGACAAGATTAAACAAAAAGTAAACTAAAAATTTCAAATAAAATAATACGCAAATAATTCGAAGAAAAATTCAAAGTAAATTGGGATAAAATCTTCCATTTTAAAACAAATAATTGAAATCCAATTTTTTTTACATATTAAAATTTATCCTTAAATTAAATTATGAATATCTTATTAATTTCTACCCTAAATCAAGAGAAAAATTTATTTAGCCTATTTTACAAATAAGTTAACAAATTAAATCAAATTCTTAGATATTTTAATTTCTTTTAGGATTAAATTAAAATTTTTTATAAATTTTAATCAAAGTCAAAAGAAAAATTAATTTGGATATATAAGCCAACTAAATAAAATTCCTTAGCAAAAAGTTGCGAAGTCATGAAGTTTATCTTCTACTAAATTGAACAAAATTTCAAATTTTAGTTAATTTAAATAACCCAAATATTTATAAAATAATCATACATTTACTATTCATTCGTCTTCTCTTACTTTTATAAATGAGTATTTCTTTTTATTTCTTTTACAATTTTGTTTGATTTAACAGTGAAGTACAAAGGACCAACAAAAGTGAATTAAGATTCACCAATTTTCAGTCCATGTTTCTTTTACTTATTGGATTTTAATATTAACTCATTTTAAAAAAAAAAAAAATCAGACGTTCAATTAATGGACGGAGATGATATATTGTCTATATGCATGCCGCATTAATAATTCACAAATTGTCACTGCTTCCGCCTAATAAAGCCAAAATCATCTTCAGTTTCCCATTAACGTCAAAGATGGTATAGCCACACGACGATTAATGTCACAATCGTTGCATTCAATACAGTAATAAATAGTAACCTGACCTCAATCGAAGCAGCAGCTCCTGGTTTTATGTATCTTGCTTTAGCCTCTCCTGGTATATTTCTTAGGCTCTGTTGTCATCCTCCATGAAAATCTGAATGACTCCTTTAGTTTGGTATGACCTTTAAAAAACGTTGGATCAAGCTCAATGCGCTGCTGCCTCAATCCTATTAGCTATTTCTAAGGCTTGACCTTCTGACGACAAATCGAAGCAATCAAGAAACTTAGCAAATCTCTTTGTCATCATCTCAGCTTCTTGTTTCTCGTTGCTCCTGGAAGACGTAGATGTTTTCTCCATTACCGTATTGTAATTGTTGATGTAGCTACTTCTCTTCTGCAATCTTCGTTATCACAACATCCCCATCAAATTCTTGTCATCTGCTATATGCTTTACACTTTCGACGACTATCATCTTCCTTGCCTCTTCTCTTTCCCATCTATCTTTCTTTTCATCTCTGTAATTCAAATTCTTTTGTTTTTGGCCCAATTCGGACCTGTGTTTAAGAATGATTCTTGCAATTTCTGGTATTACTTCCTCCTGCCATTTCTTTTACCATGAATTTCGACGTTTGACTATAGCGTTATTTTCCAAATGATTCTCATCTCCATCACATCCATTTTGTTTCCAACGAGAACAATGATAGCATCAATGCTTCTCTCAGTGCGTACCTCTTCAATCCATTTTTTTCTTCAGTGTTCAAGAAAGATTGTCCGCTTGCAACATCAAGCAACGCAGGAATCCCTGATGTATCTTAAAATGAGACTTCTTCCCTTCATATTCGTTGGACTGTCAGGACCATACATGCATCAGAAAAATAAAATTTTTCGATTTTCTCACAGAATTCATGCGACAAATTTATCATTTTTAAGTTATAAATCTAAATATTCATACTTTAGTTGCGCGATTGATAACGAAAAATCACAAATGCAAAAGGTTATTACCTCTTTACGGTATCCACATAATTAGGATGATGAGAAAAGAGTGCTAACTCTTCAAAAACGATTACTTTGTGTTCTTTTATTTTGTGTTTGTTAAAACCCTAAAATAAAATTGTCTCCCACACAAAACTCTAAAACACACAAATATAACACTTATATTTATAGGCAATATTTATGGTTA
>JAWDEX010000018.1:7571710-7582816 GCA_035221805.1 Trichilia hirta | reverse complement strand
TAGATTCAGTGTCTTATAGATTTGTTTTGTTTTATGATATAGAGACTGAGAAGGCAATGATTATGAAGGTCAAGACTATAGTTATAGTGTTAAGTAGCTTGAGATAGATCGAGATATTGGCTATCTAGCTGAGGTGCATCAATGGGGTTGGTATAAAGAAGATAATGACCTCATTTATAGTAGAGTGGTATGCTAGACAAAAGTATAAAAAATGGTTATGTGTGGATTCACAAACTATGCTATGCCAACGTCAATGGTAGGTCAAAATTTTACAATAAATTATGCATTATTTATTTTATCCTATAAACTAAATTTTATCAAATATTGCATTGTTTTAATTGCATAAAAAAATTTATTGATGGTTCGGGTTTACTCTTGACTAGAGTAAATACAAAAAAAGTGACTTGCTCAATAATTTTTGACATTGTTTTAATTTTTGTTGAATGCAATAACTCTATAAGTTTTCTTTTAAATATTTTTTTATTACATTTTTATTTTTTAAATACTTAAATACTTGGGTATATTTTGTATTTGTTCACGGACTATATTCTCGCATACTCACTTCTTCATTCTTTAATTTCAGGAGATCAATTAGGATAGAAAGCTCGCTAGAGGTGGTGATTGATTAAAGATTTAGAGCTCATTAGTATCTTTTTATTTCTTAACTTATTAGTTTGTTATTTGTCCGCTAGAAAATATTTTTATAAAATTTTATATGTACAAGCGTGTTTAACTAAAAATGAATCCTTTTTTTTTTTTATATGTTGTAGTTTTAAATGTAAATTGCTTCTATACTGTATTTAAGAAATAGTTTATGAATGCCTCAAAGAGTTACGATTGTTTTACATGTTAGATGAAATGATGTGAGATGAAATTTTTTAAATAGTGTGAATAATATATAATATATAAGTACCTAATAAGTTTTATAGGCCTAAAGTATATTTTAAAATTTTAAAATGTGTCTTAAAGATCTGCAACGGTTGTTATGTGTGGATTCTTCGAGCGAAGGCGTGACATTCACATATTTAATACTCACTCCACTTTATACTAAAAAATTAATTAAATTTTTTTAATCTAAAATTGATGTAAGAGCATTTCATTTTATAATCTTTTACCTTTTTTAGGTGATGTTAAATTAATTGAACTATTTTTTAAAAGACAAAATATAATAAATTTATTTAATTATTTTAAATAATTAAGTATTAAATGAAAAAAATAGTCCTATTTTCCTTGTTGCCACAATTTGAATTTCAAACACTACACTTAATTAGCCCCAGCTCACTTATTTACTTGGTTCCCTCCCCTCTATCCAGATAATATAACTCATTGGCATTTGATGGATTATAAAATTACTTACTTCTAAATCATAGATCTGCCGTTTGAAATTTCGAATTTTCTTGCATAAAATATTATTAACAATTATATAATGTAATTACCTCGTGTGACTTATATATAAAATTGTTAAAGCTAATTAAATATAATTTTTTAACTTGTATTTTTAAATTTAAATTTTTGAATAAAGTGGTAATACAATATATTTGTAAATAGGGAGTGGACACGTGCTATTTGAATCGATTTAAGATTAAATTTTAAATTGATTCCCATACTATACTATAGCTTGAAATTAAATCAATTTAATTCAATTTGTTAAAATATCATAAACCGATTTAATTCAAACAACAAAATACAATAAAAAATAATTTTGATATAAAGTAATTAAAATTTACGATTTAAATTATATTATAAAATTAATATTATAATAGTTATTTATTGTCAATTTTATAATATTTTATAAGAATTTCATTAATAATTCTTTTTTTAGTTTTTCCGTAAACAATTTTTTTTCTTAATTTTATCACATATAAAAAAGGAATGCAACTATATATAATTGAAATAACAAATAAATAATGATAATAATTTTATAGGATAATATTAAATCATTTGATTTACAGTTTTACAATTTAAATTTGATTCAATTTAAAATTCAAATTACAAATACTAATTTATAAATTAATTTAAAAATTTTTTAAATTAATTTAAATTACGAATTACGATAATTTAAATTAATTTAAATTGAATCGAATTAAAAATGTTTGTCCTTGCTTTAAATTTAGTTTTCTTTGTTATTATTTTAAAGTAATTAAAAAAAAAAGAAAATTAAACAAATTTCAAACAATAAATTTAATTAAATATTTTAACCTAACAATATTGTCAATTTCTTGTCCCTGATTTTCCTTGATAATGACAAAGAAAAGGACGAAAAACAACCAAAAGTATCATCAGGCACTCATTAAATAATCAATAAATGGACTACCACATTCGGTTTCCCACGTATTCACTATTTGTTATCCTCTCTCACGTATTCACTATTTGTTATCCTCTCTCGCACACCGCCATCCCTCTCCGCTTTAAAAATTTTCTCTCTTTTCCCTAAACTCCCTTTCTCTCTCCTCTAATGGAAAACCGATTCAAGCTGCGAATCTCTGGCATTTTTCATTCTTCATTTGGTTCTTGCCGGTGCAGGAACATAACGGACGTAATGGAAAAGGCAGTTTTCACTCCAAAAAACCACAAAAACTTCCACATGATGGACCCTTTGTCTCCAATACCTCGACCTTTCCCTTCCATTTGCAGACCCAGATGCCCAGAAACAAAATGCATGATCATTGATCACACTTGTATAGACTCTGTTCCAAGACGTACTAGAGTAGCGGAGCAATACTCTCCTTTTGCTTTAGCTACAAGCAATGGACGCATGTGTCCTCCTGCATCACCATTCTCGCCATTGAATCCATACTATGAGTGTAAAGATCAGTTTGAGTTCAGAGACAAAAAGAAGGATTCAGTGAAAAAGAAGAAAAAGAGAAAGTCGCGTGCGACAAATTCCAAGAAGAGAGACAACATGCGCATTTTTAGTTCATCCTCTCAAGACAGCATTAACTATAAGGGTTGGTGGTTTAGCAGTGACGATGAAAAAGAAGACGAGATGGAGACTCTTTTCTCTTCAAAAGGTCTCTCTTCGGACTCGTCGGAGTCTCTCCGACGTCGTTCTCACCGTAGAAAGCACGGAACTCACCAACGTAGAGCTACAAGTAAGAGTTCTGATCAAATGGGTATTCTGCCATTATTAGAGGGGAAAGTGAAAGATAGCTTTGCGGTAGTGAAGCGTTCAAGTGATCCATATAATGATTTCAGGACATCAATGGTGGAGATGATTATTGAGAAGCAGATATTTGCTGCTAAGGATCTAGAGCAGCTCTTGCAGTGTTTTCTATCACTTAATTCTCAGCATCATCATAGGATTATCCTCGAGGTGTTCACAGAAATTTGGGAAGCTTTGTTCTCAAATTGGTGGTGAAGAAAACTGTACTCGTTTTCTCTTGTTACGTCCAATGAAAATGTGGTTCAATTTTAGATTTCAGTTCGGTGTGCTTCTAACTTAACTTTAATTATCGATGGATTTTATCTATGTATTTCTTTCATTTTTCTTTTATGATCCATAGCATAATGTGCTTGTTTTGTTTTATATTTTGATATGATGATTTCTCAGCTGATATGACTTTCTTATTTGTTTGTATTATCGTTTGTCTTACTTACGAATTATTTCGAGATGTCCATCCTGTGTTTGGAAAGATGGAACGGAGAAAATAAGAAGATCAACTGCGGAAATAATTTTGTTTGCTTTTGATGAGATCAAATTTTATAAATTCTTTTTAGAAATACATATTGATAAAAAAGATTGAGGTTGGGTCTAGTCGATAGTCTAGACTTTTGAAATAATTGAAACTTGAAAAGAAGTGGGACTGGCATGCAAAGCCCATGTTAAATCGTAAAGTTGCCCCCATTTTCTTGCATAGGTGGATTTTTTAACTGCCTTTTTTTCACGCAATAACATCAATAAAGATAAAATCTCTTGACTTTAAAGCAAGCACTATGAAGGAGATGCACAAGGAAAATGTACTTGATAACATATTTTTTTCCCTTGACATTTTATACAGGATTATGTGGAAGATGGATATCATCAATGCAGCTGACGAAATGCAATGCTATCTTGTGACTACAACACTTCAAAAAAATTAGGCAACAATGCCTATTCTCATCAATATATCATTGGGTATTGCGTATATCCATTAACTCAAGCAATGTCGGTGTCATCAATTGATTTAATTTATGAGCCATTTAAGGTAGTAAAAGATGTGGAGTTTGACTCTTGCTCGTGTAAATATTGAGAAAGAGAACAGAAGAAAGCTCTGTTGAAAAGTTTCTTTATATAAGTGACGACATTTAGGTTGAACATTTTTCTAAGAAATTTGGACATTTGCAAATTGCAGAACACGTGTAAACTTATAACTTGTTGGTCAAGTTGACACACATTCAAATTATCGATCAAATTTAAAAGAGAACTATTCGTTCATAAAATCCTGGGTATACAAAATAAGGAATAAAATATGAAATTTTTAAAATGATTGTCTTGTGTTAGTGTTCATTGATACATACAGTACGTCCATTAATCAATCTACTTCTATTAATAAATATACTCAAAGCTTACACTCAATGTATGATGTTTGAGCCACTAAAAGATTCTTGCGTCATTTATCAATGAACCCTTAATTAATTAATTCCTCTTACTTCATATATTGTCACATAAATTCAAACCAATTCTACTACAAAATTATATAAGCCATCCCTGGCAACAATAGAGGTTTAATAATGGTACGATTTAAATGATATATATACTGCAAGTATATATGATTGGAAAGATGCCAGGGGACAAAAATCCAAATAATGAGTTCTTTTTTTTCAAATAAATTGTTGGTACATCTATATAAAAGACAAAACATGTCATTCAAATGTTTGGTACATCTATATTTGTTGTGTTATTAATCAAATCAGTTTCTTTAATATAATTTTCTTGTTTCTATTACATGGAAAGAGAGGCAAAGACAAAACCTAACACACCCCACCATCCTAACATTGAGCAGAGTTTTTATTTTGTATCATAGTGTTTCCTTCTAAACTTTTCCAACTTCTTTTTTAAAAAAAGAAAAACTTAAGCTGCAGAAAACGTCTTAGCTCAAGCACATATATAATATAAAATTGCACAATTATGATTGGACAATATTTTCTGTCTTGTAATAAATCATGTGGGCTATGTAGGTCAAAAATTTCAAATAAAAGAAAAGAAAAATGTTTCTTTGTGCAAGCTAGCTAGAGAAGACGAGTGAGACAATTTTATCCCAAGAAAAGCTTTTGACATGGATAGCTAAAAACCAAAATAATCATTTTCCAAGAATAGCGATGATACGTCCTTTTCAAACAACGTGCGATGTGGCCAAGAAAATTGAATGGAGAGAGCGAGAGTGAGAACAGTAAGACGGACACAATGGAATGAGAAAATGGGTGTCAAATACAATTGTGGTCTTACGGAGAGAATGTGAATCGAAAGAAACCAATTGATGTTGTGTAGCTTTCTTGTTTCTCTTTCTTCTATGATACAGATCAATGTATAGGACGAGCGGCGAGAATCGAGGGAGATGGCTACCGAGCTTTTATCGCAACAAAGGTAATGTAAAAGGGAAATTCTGAATCTGAATCTAAATATGAATTTGTTCAATTGATGACCACTTGTGGACCAAAACTGGTGAATGGAATTTCGTTGATAGGATGAAAATTAAAGAATGTCTGAGAATGGCAGTTTTCTGATCATTCATAGGGTTCCGATTCTCATTTAATGCTCGCATTTTTTTGGGTTATCGTGCCCTCTCATATAGTAATATTCATACATGCAGTTCGTGGTGATGTTCGGATACTGAATGACGTACGCGTGGATGGTGTCAACTTTTGCAATCCAAATTCAGAGAATGTTTGGGCCAACGTTTCGGCCTCTGTTCATCGTCTTTTTCCCTGTTTGCAGCCTAAAGAACCACATTAAATTGAAAAAAAATGCAAAACATTTCTACTTAAAAGTTTGTAATGATATCATTACAGTCATGTATTCAAATTTTCTCAAATATTAAAATCTAAAATAATTATTTAAATTTATACAAAAAAATTCATTAAATAAAAGAGAAATACTAAAAATTTTAAATTATATTTCAATTTCTATTGTAATTGATGATATGACTTTTTCCAATTGAATAGTGGAATTAATTAATTTTGAAAATTAAAAAAATATTATATTATTAATGAAAGTCATAAAATTACTTAGGATAATTACTTAAAATTTTTTTATTACTCTTGATAAAAATTTAATATTAAACCACTTGTATGAACTCTTAGTTTTAAATTTAAAAGTGACAATTTAATAAATTAGACACTTTTTCGTGTATTTTAAACTATTAGATCAAATGATAATTCAACAAAGTAAATATTTTTCATTTTATCTTGATTAAATTAAATTTTTTTTCTTAAAATATGTTATATATTATGCTGGAAAAATTCATTTTATTTTTTTCAAGTTTACAATGCAGTCTTTATCAAAAATTACCCAATAGGCCCGTCTTGTTCTTTTGAAACTCAAGCATCATTTTAATTAAAGTGAAGGGAAAAAAGGCCGAAAAGTAAAATCATTGGAGTCCTTTCGTGGGTGTGTTGGGTTATAAGTCCCTAGGCCCGGACTTTCCTAAAGCAGTAGTCGACATTGGTCTTTTCTCGTAATCTTCTAAAACAATGTGTTTAACTAGATTTTTGTCTCATTAGTTCGCTTACCAATACTTTCAGCACTCGGGCCTGAGCAGCTGCAACCAGCAAAGTAGTAAGAGAAGATCGATTTTTTCATAGCTGAGCTGTGTTTATTGTCTTGATGGAAAAGTCCTGGTAGAGGAGTTGTTAATGTTAGGAGAGTAGAAATTGTGAGGGCATGTGGGCATTAATTGCTAAACTTATACATCAAGAGTGAAGAGCCGTGCAATGTCCGCCTCTCTCGTCTCTGATGAAGACAAATTCCAAACTCTTTAAGACACGTGCCCAATCATCTTTGGTCAAATATCTTTGTAAGGATTTATTACCTACTGTTGGTTTGTTTGTTTCCGTTGAAGTTAGGCCTTAGCTGGTCTATGGTCAATATCAAACACAAATCCAGCACTAGTTCCCCAATTATAATGATTATATTTTTGAATATTTTATTTTCCAATTCAATTAGCAGTACAATTATATAGTAAGTTACTTTGGCTAGCAATTCTCATGGCCACTACTACATTTTGACTCACAAAACCTGTAATTGGATGGAATTATGGTGATGGGAACATCTATGTGTAGTGAGAAGCGTTCACGAATGTGTTAGGTTGACAATCAATTCCCTACTTAATTATTATATTTTCATCCTAATTACCTTTGAATGAGTCACTTGCTTTGACAACATCTCACCCTTTAATTTATTTTGGGTTTCGAAAATAACATTATTGACTTGTGTAATACGTTAGAGCAAACTAAGAACGCATTAACATCCATTAATGATTAATCCCTATTCTAAGTGTATTTTATAATTTAAGATATTATTATTCTATTGAACTTACATTCCAATATTAATATTCTAAATTATGTAACAATTGATTTGTCATTACTACAATATTACGCACTTCATATTTTATTTGTATCATTTGACATACTAATGTCGAAATACAATTTAAAAGTGTAGTATACCTATTAATTTAAAAGGGTGTCATTAAGTTTTTGTCTGTTACTCCATATATACAATTTAAGAACAGATATAGTTAAATTTATAGGATTAAGTACATTACTTTATTAATAGATTACCATAAATTAGTTTATAAAACACGTATTAAAAAGATTCATATATATTTTAGAGTTAATTTTATTACTATGATAATTATGCAGCACTTATCAATATGTTCTATATCAAATAATAATTAAACATGAAACACTAAGTTTATATCTATTTTTCTTGTTACAATACTCACGTAAGAATAATAATATCTCGAGTTTAATGTGAACATCTTAATTAAAAAAACAACAACTAAATATTATAACAACCATGATAAATTTTTAGGCTTTGTGGTGGTTTTATCAGAATTTTAGAAATTAGTGTTATATTATTACTAAACACTCTTTTCTAAATTTATTTCAAAAAATATATAAGAGAAACACCATAATTTTAAGCAAAACCGTACTCACTAATAACTGTTAAATGCTAAGTAACATGTGCTTATAGAAGGTAATCTACCTTAGTATTTCAAAACCGATTTACAAAAGGAATCGATTACTTAGAAGTCTACTCACTACTTGCACGTTGATGCTTATTCGTCCATTATTAATGGCTTTAACCTAATAAGCAGAAGTGAAAAGTTCCGCAATTCACGGGATGATAATCAATTATATGGACGGTCCTAAGTTGATGATTATTCAATCCAATGGGATTGGAATTGATTCTTGTAGCTAGTTAAGCAAATCAATTGAGAGAAACAGACGAATTGCTGAAAGTCACTGTCCAAAAGAATTGAAAAATATATAGTATATTAACAAGGGTTTGCATTTTAAAACTTCGGTGCAATTACTTAGTTACTAGATAAAGTTAATACAACCCATCACAATATTTATACAGAGTAATGTACGTATGAATACTATGTATGTACAGAAATTAAACAAGTAAAGCCAATCAATCAAATTAGCTAGCTCGAGAAAACCAATTCAACAACTCCACCCCACCCTACCCTACCACGCTCCTTTCTTTCTCCTAAAGAGGTTACATACCAACTCCACCGTCAAAAGTAAAAGTAACGAAACTATATTCCTATTTATATTGACAAATATTACAATATCCAAAGTTTTTATGAAACTTCCATATATTCATTAGAGAGAAAAGGAGAGGAAGGTGGGGACTCTGTGGCCATCGATCGAGGAAGAAGAAATCACAAAGAAAAGAAAGGAGCGTGCGAAGAAAAATTATAAGCATAAAGCGAAACCCAAAAGAAGAGAGGAGCTTTCTTTGTTTTGAGTATGTTGAGTTTTTAAACAATCTTTCAACGGTTTCCTGATCTCTCTAGTATGTATAAACAAATCTTCACTGACGATATCACAAGAAAGAAGCCAAACAGATAGAGACAGATCAGAATCGGATCAGATCATTTGTGAGTAATCGTCTTTCAGGTGCGTAAGAGAAAATAACAGAATCTTACTTGCCCCACTAACCAAAGCCACCAATGCTGCTAAGGAACTCCATTTCTAACACCAAAAAGTTCTTTCAGAAAACCCTACTAAGTTTTAAGTCTTTGTTTTCTGGTAGTGAATACCAAAGAATACCCAAAAATTCTCCCTACTCTTATTCTGTTGGTGCTGATATGAATATTCAAACAAGTTACAAAGAACCTGACAGGTTTTACACTGACTTCATCGACGACCAATGGGAGTCAGCAGATATGGAGAAGACCAAGAGATCAAACAGGAAGACTTCCCCATTGAAACAAGAGAAAGAGGTTGTTCAGGGGAGTTTCCTAAAGTTTGCAAAGCCCAGAACTCGAGAGAAGAACAAAAATGAGACACAGAGAAGAGCAAATCATCAATATTTGAAACCCAAAAGTGTTCATGAGACAAGACAGGAAGATTCATATTCCATGGCTGAAAAGCTTAAGCAACTTGAGCTGATCGACATGAGTAATGTGGATCACATTCTGGACATAGAAGAGTTTTTTCACTATTATTCTCGCCTTACTTGCCCTACTTATGTTGACATTGTTGACAAGTTTTTTACGGAAATGTACGCTGAATTTGTCGGACAGCCTTCTGGTCTGAAGCTAGGATCAGAAACTCTTCAGTACTGACCGACAGTAACGGGGAAAAAGAAAAATCCGAACTTGGGCATTGACAACAATGCTGTTATAGTTGTTTTATTTCATTTAATTTTTAATTTTTATTTTTGGATGCATTAATTCTTGAATCAGATGAAATTGTATTCTTTTTGTCTAATTTCATAACTTGTATTGATTGGATCATAATTATTTGATTTTATGTGAAAAAAATTGTGATCGTTTCCATCTGTTCTGAATTCATGTATTTTATGGAGTTATTATTTATTATTTACTTTCTCTTTGGTAACAACATAAGAATTATTGGTTTATTTAGAGATTAAATGCTTTGATACACTGGGAACAACCTTAAAAATCATTAGCTTATTTTTTTAATGTGTCAATGATAAAATATCGTCCATGAACACTTTCTGATCCGATGATACAATATTTGTACTTTTGTTTGTTAGAGATTGTATGATACCTGAAATAATCACAATGTCATCTATGCTATGATATTAGATTACTTAGAATATGATGAATTAGGTTTATGAATAAATATGCTACTTTTATTACTTGGTAATTTTAGGGATATAAATTTTTTGTGAGTTCTTTGTAAATGAAATATTTCAAATGAAAAGAGTTAATAGAAGAGATTGTATAATTGTCACATGTAATATATATTTTCACAAGAGTAAAAATAAATTATGTTACTTATTTAGCAACAATATAATTTTACAACGTTAATTTACATGAAAAAAATTATCTTTTTATTTATTTTTTATTGAATAATAAATATAACATATTTATACAAATTCATGTGTACAATTGAAGTGACAACATTATTAATTCTCAATAATTCATATTATTTGTTATTAATTATATTAATTTTTTATATTTATTAACTTATCTTATCATACTTGTACGTATTAGTTTACAAAAGAAAAATAAAATATATATTGTTAGCATAGGTGTATTTTAAATGAGATATAAATAGAATTTGAGTTTTCTTCAAATATGTTTAGAAGGAAAAAAGAAAAATACCCCTTATAATTTTTAAAAATATTGTTTATCTGTCAGAATGTTTTTGACAAATATTTTCTATAGTTTTTAAATATATCACTTACCGTCTTATTAAAATATTTGTGACAAATACTTCTATACTTTAAAAAAATAACAAATATCCATTTAATAAAAACATAAATATTAGTTTTTATTATATACATTTTTATTTTTATCATATAAGTCTCTAACTTTTATCATATAAATTCTTAATTAAATTCAAATATAATTTATTTATTTATTTATATCAAATAATCCCTATCAAATTAATAAATTAATAAATTATTTTTAAATATAATTTTTA
>JAWDEX010000018.1:7528460-7571610 GCA_035221805.1 Trichilia hirta | reverse complement strand
AATTTCGGTTTCTCAGCCTATTCACTATTTATTTTCTTTTCTCTTGTACACCGCCATCCCTCCACTTTCAAAAATTTCTCTTGCTCTCTTCCTAACCCCGCGCCCCCCGCACCGCCCCCCCTCGCTCTCTCATGGAAAACCGATTCAAACTGCGAATCTCTCGCATGTTTCGTTCGTCATTTGGTTCTTGCCGGTATAGAAACATATCGGATGTAATGGAAAAGGCAGTCTTCGCTCCAAAAAACCACAAAAACTTCCACATGATAGATCCTTTGTCTCCAAAACCTTTGCCTTTCCCTTCCATATGCAGACCACGATGCCCAGAAAAAAGATGCATGATTATTGATCACGCATGCATTGACCTTGTTCCGAGACGTACTAAAGTAGCGGAGCAATACTCTCCTTTTGTTTTAACTGCAAGCAATGGAAGTATGTGTCCTTCTGCATCACCAGTCTCGCCATTGAATCCATACTATGAGTGTAAAGATCAGTTTGAGTTCAGAAAAAAAAAGAAGGATTCAGTGAAAAACAAGAAGAAGAAAAAGACCCGTGCGAGAAAGACCAAGAAGAGAGACAACATGTGCATTTTTGGCTCATCTTCTCAAGACAGTCTTAACTATGAAGGTTGGTGGTTTAGCAGCGACGATCAAAAAGAAGATGAGACGGAGACTCTTTTCTCTTCGGATTCATCGGAGTCTCTCCGGCGCCTTTCTCGCTGTAAAAAACTCGGAACTCACCATCGAAGAGCATCAAGTAAGATTTCTGATCAAATGGATATTCTGCCAATATCAGAGGGGAAGGTGAAAGATAGCTTTGCTGTGGTGAAGCGTTCAAGTGATCCATATAATGATTTCAGGACATCAATGCTGGAGATGATTGTTGAGAAGCAGATATTCGCTGCTAAGGATCTAGAGCAGCTGTTGCAGTGTTTTCTATCACTTAATTCTCAGCGTCATCATGGGATTATTCTCGAGGTTTTTACAGAAATTTGGGAAGCTTTGTTCTCAAACTGGTGGTAAAGAAAACTGTACTCGTTTTCTCTCGTTTATCTTCCATGAAAATGTGGTTTAATTTTAGGCCTCAGTTCAGTATGCTTCTAACTCAACTTTAATAATCAATGGATTATCTGTGTATTTCTTCCATATTTTTATAATCTGTGTGCTTATTATATTTTTATGTGACTTCTTACTTGATAAGAATTTCTTATTTGTTTGAGTGATCGTTTCTCTTTGTTTCGATTTATTTCGAGATGTCTGTACTGTATTTGGAAAGATCGAGCGAGAGAAATTAAGAATTGTTTGTTGCCATGAGATCAAATTTTTCACTTTTTTTTGAGAAATATATTTTGAGCCGCAAGATTTTGAGGTTGGATCTAGTCGATCGACCATCTAGACTTTTCAAATAATTTGCACTTGAAAAGATGTGGGAATGACAGGCAAAGTCCATGTTAAATCATAAAGTGGTCGCATTTTCTTGTATAGGTGGACTTTTTCACAGCCTCATCAATAAAGAATACAAATATTTGAAATTCGAAGCAAGCAATATGAAGGAGATGCACAAGGAAAAATGTATTTTATAACTTTTATACAGGATTTTGTGGAGGATGGATATCAATCAATGCAGCAAAAGAAATGCAATGTTATTGAGTGATTGATTACTAACACTTCAAAAAAATTAGGCAATACAATACGTATTCTCATCAACGTGTCATTTGGGTGTCAGATGATTTTATTTATGAGACTTTTAAGGCAGTAAAAGATACGGCGTTTGAATCTTGCTTAGGCAAATATTGAGAAAAAAAAAGATAAAAAACCATATTTTTGCTAAGAAATTTAGACATTTGCAAATTGCTGAACACGTGTGAACTTATAACCAGTCATATTATGATTTTTGGGTCTTGTAAATATCTCGATCAAACTAACACATAAATTCAAATTATCGACCAAATTTAAAAGAAAAGAGATCTATTCATTCATAAAATCCAGGATACTAAAATATGAAATATTTAAAATGATTGTGTTGTATTATTTTTCATTGATACATACAATATATCCTTTTATCAATCTATTTCTATAAATAAATTCACTAAAAGCTTACACTCAAAATATGATGTTTGAACCGCTAAAAGATTATCGCATCATTCATCAATGAACTCTAAATTAATTAATTCCTCTTGCTTCATATATTGTAACCTAAATTCAAACCAACTCTACTACAAAATTATATATGCCATCCCAGGCAACAATAGTGGTTTAATAATAGCGGCATTTAAATGATATATACACAGCAAGTATATGTAATTTCCAAGATGCCCGGAGACAAAATCCAAAAAATGAGGTTAAAATTTTTTATATTTTGTTGGTACTATCCGTTAAAAAGACAAAACATGTCATTCAAGTGTTTGGTACATCTATCTTTGTTGTGTTATTAACCAGATCAATTTCTTTAATATAATTTTCTTGTTTCTATTACATGGAAAAAGAGGCAAAGTCAAAACCATACACATCCCACCATCCTAACATCGAGCAGAGGTTTAGTTTTGTATCATAGTGTTTCCTTCCAACCTTCTAACTTTATTTTTTCTCAAACTTGAAGATGCAGAAAACTTTTTAGCTTAAGCACATATATAATATAAATTTGAACTATTATGATTGGACAATAATTATTTGTCTTGTATAAACCATGTGGGCTAGGTAGGCCAAAACTTTCAAATAAAAGGGAAGAAAAGTGTTTCTTTATGCAAATTAGCTAGAGACAATTTTATCCCAAGAAAATTTTTTGAAATGGATAGGTAAAACCAACATAATAATTTTCTATGTAGAGTGCTGATACGTCAGTTTCAAACAATGTGCGATGTGGCCAAAACAATTGACAATGGAGAGAGAAGAGTATGACGGACACAATGGAATGAGAAAATGGGTGTTAAATACAGTTGGGGTCTTAGAGAGAGAATGTGAATCAAACGAAACCAATTGAGGTCATGTAGCTTGCTTGTTTCTCTTTCTTCTATGATACTGATAACTCATCCATATAAAGGGCGAGCGCCGAGCATCGAGGGACATGGCTAGGGAGCTTGTATCGTAACAAAAGAAATAAAAGGGATATTCTGAATTTGAATCTGTCGCATTCATGACCAATTGCGGGCCTAAAACTGGTGAAAGGAATTTCCTTGATAGGATGCAAATTAAAGAATGTCTGAGCACTGACAGTTTCTTGTTCGGCCATCGGGTTCGGATTCTCTTTTAATGCTTGCATTTTTTGGGTTATTGAGCCCTCTCGTTTTGTTCAATTTTTCAACTTAGGGATGATGTTCGGATACTGAATGACGTACGAGTAGATTGCATGAACAATGCAATCCAAATTAACAGGCTCTTTGGGCCAACAATTTGGGTCTTGTTCTTCTTCTTGTGCCTTGTTTACAGCTAAAAAGAACATTTTATATAACTTGAAGTTGGTCATGATATTAAAATAGGCTTGACTTTACAATTATGCATTCAAATTGTTGTAAACACTGAAATATGTCAATATTTTATTTTAGAAAATTTTATTTTGTAGTTTCAATTTTACAATGCAATCTTTATCAAAAATGACCAGAGAGACCCATCTTGTTCTTTTTAATTGATGAAAAAGGGCTGAAAAGTAAACTCATTAGACTCCTTACAAGCGTATATTATATATTCCAGCCCAACCGATGTGGGTTGGGCAACAAGTCCTTTACCGTTTTCTTTTAAACGAATCCACATTGGTCTTTTATCGTTGTCTGTTAAACGAATCTGTTCAACTATATTTCTGTCTCGAGTCTGTCCACTACGACTAGTTTCATCAACCAGCAAAGCATAGTAAGACAAGCTTGACATTTTCATAGCTGAGACGCGTTCGTTTGTGTAGATGAAAAAGTCCAGGTCGAGTGTTTGTCAATGATAGATGAGTAGAAACTGTGAGGCCATGTGGGTATCAAATGCTAAACTTAAGCATGGAGAGCGAAGTGCCGTGCAATGTCCGCCTCTCTTGTCCATGATGAAGACCAATCCCAAACTCTTAAGACATGTGCCCAATCGTCTTCGGCCAAATATATTTGTAAGGATTTACTGCCTACTTTTGGTTTGTTTGTTTCCGTTGAAATTAGGCCTTAAGACGGTCTATGGTCATTATCAAACACAAATACAGTTTCTTTTGGGCTCGAGACAACCACTGATAGTTCCACAATTATAATGACTATATTTTTGTGTATTTTATTTTCCAATTCAATTAGGAGTACAATTATATAGTAGAGTTACTTTCGCTAGCAATTTTAATGGCCACTACTGGATTTGACTCACAAAACCTATAATTAGATGGAATTATGGTGATGGGAACATCTGTATATAGTGAGAGATGTTAACTAATGTGTTAGGTCAACAATCAAATCCCTTTATATTTCCATCTTAATTAGCTTTGAACGAGTCACATGCTTACCTATACCTCAGAAATTAATTATTTGGGTTTACAATAACATCATACATTAATTTGTATAATTAACATCCATTGATTCGTGCTTAAAAATATACAAATTTAAGATATTATTATAGTTTTCTTCGTATTATAATATTTATATTCTAAATAATGTAAAAATTAATTTGTATTATCACAGTATTTCATATTTCTCATTTTATTTGTATCGTTGATATAATAATATTGAAATACAATTTCAAAGCGTAGTATTTCTATTAATTTAAAAGGGTGTCAATAAGTTTTTACCTATTACTCCATATATACAATTTAAGAAAAGATAGATTAGTGAAATTTATAGTATTAAGTACATTATTTTATAATATATTGCCACGTATTAGTTTACAAATTAACACAAATTAACAAGGGTCATTCATAATCTATAGTTAATTTTATTATTACTATGATAATTGTGCAGCACTTATCGATTATCGACATGTCAAATAATAATTAACTGATCAAACACAAACTTTGTATTCTATCTCTATGGTTATAATGCTTACGTAAAAATAATAATATCTCAAGTTTAATGATGCGAACATCTTTACAAAAGAACAAACTAAATTAGTGTTATATTATTATTAAATACTTTTTTAACTTTATTTCAAGAAACCTATAAAAGAAAACACCGTAATTTTAAGCAAAACCGTACTCACTAATAACTGCTAAATCCTGATTAACATGTGCCTTAGCATTTCAAAACCGATTTACGCAAATAGTAATCGATTATCTAGAAGTCTACTCCCTAGCTGAACATTGATGCTTATTGTTCAATTAGTAATGGCTTTAAACTAATAAGCTAAAGTGGAAAGTTTATCAATTCGCGGGATGATAAACAATTTTATGGTTGATTATTGCTCAATCCAATGGGATGGGAATTTGAACCTAGTTAAGCAAATCAATTGAGAGAAATAGAGGAATTATTGAAAGCGACAGACTAAAAAAATTGAAAAATATATAGTATATTAAAATGGATTTTCATTTTCAAACTTGGGTTGAATTACTTGGTTACTAGATAAACCCTAATATAACTCATCAAAATATTTGTACAAAGTAATGTACATATGAAGAGTATGTACATATCACGTATGTATGGTAATTAAACAAGTAAAGCCAATCAATCAAATTAGCTAGCTCGAGAGAACCAATTCAACAACCCCATCCCACTCATTTCTTTCTCCTAAAGAGTTTACATACCAACTCCACCATCAAAAGTAAAAGTAAAGAAGCTATATTTATATTTATATTCACAACTATTACAATATCGAAAGTTTTTATAAATCTTCCATATCTTCATTAGAGAGAAAAGGAGAGGAAGGTGGGGACTCTGAGGTCATCGATCGTGGAAGAAGAAAACACCCAGAAAAGAAAGGAGCTTGCGAAGACTCATTATAAGCATAAAGCGAATCCCAAAAGAAAGAGAGGAACTTTCTTTGTTTTGTGTATGTCGAGCTTTTAGACAATTTTTCAACTGTTTGATCTGCTAGTCGAAAGTTTTTATGAATCGTCCATATCTTCATTACAGAGAAAAGGAGAGGAAGGTGGAGATTCTGTGGTCATCGATCGAGGAAAAAGAAAACGACCAGTAAAGAAAGGAACTTGCGAAGACTCATTATAAGCATAAAGTGAATCCCAAAAGAAAGAGACGAAGTTTCTTTGTTTTGTGTATGTCGAGCTTTTAAACAATTTTTCAACTGTTCGATCTGCTAGTCGAAAGTTTTTATGAATCTTCCATATCTTCATTACAGAGAAAAGGAGAGGAAGGTGGGGATTCTGTGGTCATCGATCGAGGAAGAAGAAAACACCCAGAAAAGAAAGGAGATTGCGGAGACTCATTATAAGCACAAAGTGAATCCCAAAAGAAAGAGAGGAAGTTTCCTTGTTTTGTGTATGTTGAGCTTTTAAACAATTTTTCAACTGTTTGATCTGCTAGTATGTATAAAGAAATCTTCATTGACGATATCACAAGAGAGAAGTCAAACTGATAGAGAGAGATCAGAATCAGATCAGATCATTTGTGAGTGGTCGTCTTTCAGGTGCGAAAGAGAAAACAACAGAATCTTACTTACCCCACTAACTAGAGCCACCAATGCCGCTTAGAAACTCAATTTCTAACACCAAAAAGTTCTTTCAGACAATCCTACAAAGTTTTAAGTCTTTGTTTTCTGGTAGTGACTACCAAAGAATACCCAAAACCCCTCTCTACTCTTATCCTGTCGGCGTTGATATGATTAAAAAAATTTACAATGACCTTGACAGGGTTTACACTGACTTCACCGACCATCAAATATGGAGAAGGCCAAGAAGAGATCAAACAGGAAGACTTCCCCATTGAAAAAAGAGAAAGAGGTTCAAGGAATTCCCCTCAAGTTACAAAACCCATTACTCCGATGAAGAGTAACAATCAGACGCAAAGAAGAGAAAATCATCAATATTTGAAACTCAAAAGCGTTCATGAGACAAGACAGGAAGATTCGTATTCCATGACCGAAAAGCTTAAGGAGCTTGAACTGATCGACGTGAGTAATGTGGATCACATTATGGACATAGAAGAGTTTTTTCATTACTATTCTCGCCTTACTTGCCCTGCTTATGTTGACATTGTTGACAAGCTTTTTGTGGAAATGTACCCGGAATTTACAGTCTTCAGGTCCTAAGCGACGACGATAAACTCTTCAGTACTGACTAAAGTAATGAGGAAAAAGGAGAGTTGGAATTTGGGCATTGACAAAAATCCTGGTTTTATAGTTGTTTTATTTTATTTTTGGATGCATTAGTTAATTCTTGATTCAGTTGCAACCGAATTCTCTTTGTCAAGTTTCAGAACTTGTATTGATTGGACCATAATTATTTGATTTGATGTAAAAAATATTCTGATCATTCTGTTTGTTTTGAATTCATGGATTTTTATAGAGTAATTATATATTATGTACTTTTTCTTTGGTTGCAACCTTAGAATTATCGATTTATTTAGAGATTAAATGCTTTGATACAACGGGAACAATCTTGAAAATCATCAGTTTATTTTTTTAATATGTCAATGATAAAATATTAGACACGAACACCTGATCCAATATTTTTCTTTTTCATTTGTGAGAGATTGTATGATGCCTGGAATAATCTTAATGTCATCGAGCCTCTAAATTAAATTACTTAGAATATCATGAGTTAGGTTTATTAATAAATATGCTACAATTCTTACTCCAGTATTTTTACGGGTATAAATTTTTCATATGAGCTTTTGGTAGAAATTAATGTAATAATTTAAATAAAGAGAGTTTATAAAAAGTTTGCATGGTTAGTTGCACATATAATTTATATTTCACTAGAGTAAAAAATTTTTTTGTTGCTTATTTAATAATAATAATAATAATAATAATAATAATAATAATAATAATAATAATATAAGTTTATTAATTAATTTGCATAAAATAATTTATATGAAATTCATACCCTAGCATTATTTTTTTCTATTTTGTGTACATTTCAAACCAGATATAAATGGATATAAGTTTGCAATATATATACACACCCTTCGGGTTTTTTCTATGGGCCAACCAAGAGAGGATCCATAAGTTTTACAGTTGAGCCCAATCTTCACTCCATTTCATATGGAAAACCTTAATTCTGTCACAGGGTAGTATGAACGAACAATTATTTTACCCAAGGCCAGTTCATTCGTTTACAAATAAACAATGTGTATATTACAATAGT
This sequence comes from Trichilia hirta, assembly GCA_035221805.1. Lineage (NCBI taxonomy): Eukaryota > Viridiplantae > Streptophyta > Magnoliopsida > Sapindales > Meliaceae > Trichilia > Trichilia hirta. The sequence continues at coordinate 7,563,408 of JAWDEX010000018.1, read as the reverse complement.
TTGTATCCTATAATTTTATAAAGAGTTTCTCTGTAATATTATTTTTTTCAAAAATATTTAACAAGCCTTAAGAGAGTTAGCCCTCATGAGTTAGGTCGTCATAATCCCAACAGAACATAATTTAATTCAGAAAGTCGCTTACAGGTTAATCATATTGAAAATGTTCATAAATCTGATCTTTAGAGGCAGATTATTACGTGGCTTTTCTCAGATATTCAATTTTTCAAATAGATAGTTCAACTTTTTAAAATCTTTTTTAGTAAGGACCAATTATCGCTTATTTTTATGGCAAGACATCAAAGCAACTAGACTATTTCTTTGAAAACATTAATAACTCAAATAAATAGATAGATTTTTTTTTTTTTTAATTTTATGCAAATATTTCTTTACAACACTTAAAATAATTTGTTATTTTTTCTATAATAATTTTTTTTAATATTTAAGACTCAAATATAATAATTGTCATAACTTATGTAGTAAAAAATTGTCCAACCAGTAATATATTTTGAACACACGTATGGTTTGAAATGTGCAAAGACACGTGTTGTATACATTATAATAATTTGTGACAACACATGAGAATTGACTAAATCCTTGATGTTATTAATTAGTTATATAAGATTGCATTTGCATATGAGCATTTACACTACAAGTCACAGATTTGCATTCAAAAATAGATAAAGGCTTATAAAGGCGGAAGTTTTTTTATATCTTCTACTAGTAGCATTCTGGCTATAGACGGAATGTTACAAAGATGGTATCCGAGTAAAGGTTTAGCGATAGAGCATGTCTAAAAGTCAGTAACTACAACTCTGGGTATCCAAAACTCTAAGCATATTCTTATTTTTGTGTATACTATATCGGTCTTATTTTATAATCTGACCTTTTCTTGTTCTTTTTGATATATGCTATGAATGTATTATGTTATAGAATAGATTATTCTGAGATTTTTGGTCTGAGAATTTTTAAGATTGAGAATATGGTTTGATTTGACTACGATATGATATAACAAAATTCTTGAGTATTTTTCGTACCAACCTAACAATTTTAAATAAAGAGTGAATTTAACATGATTAGGGTTAATGAAGAACTAGTTTAAAGAAATGGTGGCATAAAAGACGGAAAGTTTTTTTGTAAAATTTTGTTAAGTCAACTGACTATCAAAGAAATCTTAAGAAAAAAATTAAAACCTTTATGAGATATGTGAAAATCCCCTTTAATATGTTCCAAAAATTAGGGTTAAGTAGGTCAGGGAAAAAGTCAAGGATTTTCCATTTCATTTGAAAGAATATGGATTAATGTTAGTGACATAAAATTGGGATGAGAACTTAATGTATCATTCAATTATTAATATTACATGATTATCATATTGATAAATTAATCAGGTCATTCTTTGATACAGGTAAGTATGACTAATGAGAATTGTGGACCTTTTAATTTTATTTAAAATTATTATATTTATTTTATTCAATAGATCATCTCATTTCTATTATTGATATCTGAAATTCTCTCCTAAAATTTTAGAATTTATAAAGTCAAACGAAGGAAAATGGGCCATTAATTATAAGGTTGATGATTCAACATTCAAAATTGCAGGGTCGGAGCTAGGAAGAAAAATCCAATTATCAGACCAACATATGAGAAACTAAAGTCTCAACATGGATCCTATAATTCCATTTCAGCTTCCAAGTAAACTGGAAAATAAAAGCGAAATAGAAACTCTTACAAGTATGAAATCCAAAATGTTGAAGGGTTTTATACATGGACTTGGTGTGGCTGGCAGCCTCTATCTTAGGAGAGGAGATTCCTCAAAGATTGCATTAAGATTCCAAAAGGAGGGAGACGAAAATTTGCACTTGCAAAAGTTTAATGCCTAGATAGTGGAGTTGGTGTTGGAATGGAGTAGCATTGGCTTTTAACACTTTAAGTAATCGTGCATACAGTAGATAGATATAATATGTGCTCCTTTTTTATGTGTGTGAGCGCGTTCAATCGCAAGCAAAGAAAGAAAGGTAACAAAAGAACCATCTTTTATCTCAGTCGTCTTTCTCTAGCTAGCCAGCCATGCAATGCTTTGGGGGAAGAGATGGGGAGAAGTGGTTTAACTATCAAGCCTACTCCAAGTTCTCAGCATCTAATTAACCAGCACGACTCCACCATTAATATAAATTTATTCTAAGAATTGTTCTTTAACAGGAAAATTAATAGGTTGAAGTTAGAAATTAGGATTTGCACCAAAAGAAAAAAATGAGAAATTGCACTACACGAATAATAATGAAAAATATATCTGATTTTAGAAATCCAGAACATGCGAAATGAGGGATAAGCTAATGATTGAAGGAGAAAAGTATTGAAAGTGTTGGTCCTAAATCACATATGTAATCTTACTTAAAGAAATCAATGTTCTCACTTGTTACTCTTTTGCTGGATCGATCGCCTTCTCCTATTGATTGAGTTTACTGTCTGATTTGACAATTCTCTATTAATTCAGAGTCATCACGAGCCTGCATGTCTTGCCTCTTTCATCTACGCAATAAAGCGAAGGCAAACTCTGAAAGTGCAACTGTTTTTATACCTATTATGATTCCTTCCATTCTATCATCACTTCTTAAGGGGACAAGCCTAGCCAGTTTCGAATGCATGCATACTATATGTCAAAATAGGTTCTCCACTACCAATTAAGGAAAAAAGAACAGGAATCAAAGCGCATACTTTTATTGAGGTAATTTATCAAATTCCTTCAAAGCTACTTTAAGCTTGGATGAGAAAATCGTTCAAAGCATTAATTTAAGAGTTATCCAATAGGTGACAACAAATTAAGTGTTATCTAAATCAAACCTTTTCTTTTATTTAAAATTCAATTTCCCATTTGGAATTATTATAAAAAAATTAAAAAAAAGAAGAGAGTATTTTATAATAATTGAATAAATATGAACTCTACAAAAAAAATTTTGAGTGCTTACTTAACAATTTTGTAGACTCTAGCAGTAGTTTTTGGAAGCAATGGAGAAATTTCTTTAAAAGTAAGTTATATAATAATTCATTATGATATTTAATAGACATTTAAAAATTATAGTTATATCTTTTAACTTTAATAAAAATGACAGTTGTATCTTAATTGTTATCGATAATGATAAGAAATAAACTATTATACAAATTGTATTCATGTAAACAACTGCAATTATATTCTATATCATATGTCTTGTGCGATTTTTTTTGAATGAAAATTTCTTTTACTCTAAGGAAAATGTAGAATACTTACATTACTGTCATATCAATTTATATGGATGAGTTCATATATGAATTTATATACACAGTAATACTCATATTTATAAATTCAAAATTTATTTTTAAATAAACCTACAAAATAAGTTTTAAAAGATAGTATTGTTAATAAAGAGTGAAGGGAGAAAGAAGGGAATACCAAAAACCCAGCTAATGGAGAAGATTATAGGCGTTAGAAATAATAGTATTTCTACTATTTTTGGATAATTTTTTTGAATATGACGATGGCTTTATATAGGCTACACGTTAGTGCTAATCAAGAAAAAGAATATAAAGTATTAATGTGCATTAAATATAATAATAATATACAACAAATAATAGTAAGAAATCAACAAAATATAAGGCAAATATCAAGAACGTAATCAAGGGAATTGACTTTTGCAAATCACGAAGATTTGCAAGATTAATGGAGAATCAGTTCTATTAATGCATTAATACCCTCCTCAAACTCAAGCAGCCCAAATAGACGCAAGCTTGAATTTGGAGACTAAATCACGGAAATGACTAGGTTGACCACTCTTTATTAGCTGGTCAGAAGAGGCAATAGGATGGAGAATGATGGTGTCCTGAATAAGATGCAACGAAATAAAAGCATTTTTTTTAGCTCTGAATAATTTTTTTTGAATACAACGGTGGTCTTTATATAGGTTTTACATGAGTGCTAGCTAAGGAAAAGAAAATATAGTATTAATGTCCACTAAATATAATAATAATGTAAAACAAATAATAGTAAAAAGCAAACAAAACATAAGACAAATATTAAAAGCCTAATTATGGAATTAATCTTTACAAATCATGATTAATGGAGAATAATCCGATTAATACTTTAATAATAGGAAACGAATATAAGAATCAAAAAATTGGGAACTTCTCAAGCATTAAGCACCAACTCACAACGAACCAGCAAGAGGGGAGAAGACCACCAAGTGTACCATGATTGGTTAAAGCATCAATGATCTTGTTACCTTCACAACAGAAAAGAGAGACGCGAAAATCAAAGATGATGCATGCAATTAAGCATACAGCGAGCAGATAATTGCAAAGGGGGAGCGAAATTGAAAAACTGAAAACAGTTAGACTCGAGACAAAGATCATGCCATCTAGACCGAGCCTTTATAATAGCATAAACCATGTATATTCCTAACACTACTCGTATTATTTTTATTGGTCGACTTGAACAAGTTATAGACGATTTTAATCTATGATAATCAATATTGGAACTTTTGCGTCTTCAACCAAGAATAAGACCTTTTATTTTAGTGAGAAGCCCACCGTGCGAATGGTGATTCAATATAACTAAAGCCTTCTGCAATTACAAAAAAAATAATTAAAGGCTCCACAGTTATCAATGATGTTAAGACTCTCTGCTGTTAAAGTCACCAAGAGTAGAATATTAAAACTTTTACATAAAATAGTGGGGTTTCGAAATAAATCAGTAGCCAACTACTTAACCTTGTAATGCTGTAGTTCTTTAGTCTCTTAACCTCGTTAGGATATTAGTAGATAAAGGGCAAATATCTGGTGTTTAATTTATTTCTCTCTTTGAGATGAGATGAAATTTAGGTGTATGATAACTTATGGGGGAAAAAGGTGATATTTTAAAAGTTATCAAGCAATAAATGAATAGATTATAAAATAGGATCATAATGCTATGCAAATATAACTTTTTATCTAAACAAAATATACTTTGGTGTTGAGTTGTTAGCAAAATAAACCATAATTATATTATTATTTTATATCCCATATAATTTTTTTAATATGTTTCTGTGAAAATTTGTTTTACACTCATAAAAAGTATAGTATAATTAGTAACTATACAACATAATTGCAACGTTTAATTTGCATAAATGAATTTATATACGTTACCGCACCTATTTTATTTATATTTTTAATTGCTTTTGTGTAAATTATTAGGGAGATTAAAAAAACTATGTACAGTCTCAAACAAAAAGAAAATTCTATATGCCAAACTTTGCATTGATTGGGGATAAGTTAATGCAAATTACATGAAGAGCAAGTTTTCCTACCTAATACAAAAAGGTGATCAAATTAAGTCTCTCTTATTCGTTTATTATCACTTTAACATCAATTCAATCGTAGGGGTTATAGTAAAAACCCGATGAAAATCAAATAAATATAAAATAGACGAAATGTAGCTAGCTTCTCAAAATTATAGACGGCTGAGTAGTACTAGTATTAATTGCAATGAAACAGAAAAATGAAGCATGATGATTGAACCCAAAGACTATGGTTTGCTACCAAGCATTTAATCCTACTATTGAGAAATGGTCCTCCACGGTTACTACTACCATAAATTTCGTTGGACCACGCACATAAAAACCGTAAATCCATCAAATTGAATGGTCCTAAATTCGTGAGAGCGCATGTGCTCCGTGTGTAACCATAGTTGAGTACTGCGGGGAAAGCTGCTTGTACAGTGTCACAGTTGACTACTTGGAGTTCTCCGCGTAGATGTCACGTGCATCTGGACCATGCATTCTTGCACTAATACACATGGTCTATGTCTAACATCTTAGCATATATTGTATGGCAACTCGTGATTTATGAAACTAAATAACTAGCTCTGATTGTATTTGTCCAGTTACGGCTATAAACTTAATTCTGAGAAATACTGTGATCAACATTGTTAATAAAAATCTTATACTTACGTATAATGTAGAAGAATTAATTATATAATTTCAATCAAATCTTAAGAAATAATGGGTAGGTCATGATCTATTTGGATAAGTTTTGTGGGATTCAAATAATTGAATATATAAGAGATTGAAACATCATGATGTTAGCTGGAGAAGGAGGAAATTGAGTTGAGCTGGGAGGGAAAGAAAGAAATTAAATTATTAAATTAAACGTGATATTGCTTTGCACTCTCAAAATGTTGGATATCTGTAAACTTTTACAATGGGTGAAAAAGAAGAAAATAGTAGGCAGCCAAGCTGACCGCAGCAGCACTAAGGGGGCCTGTAAGGCTAAGATTAAGAGGATCTAATGAACCAGGAGGCAATTATTAGTAGGCCACGTTTTCCTTTCTGGTCCAAAAATTTGGATTTAATTGTACACGTTGGAGTAGAATTAGAAATTCTTTTGATGTTGATGTTATATATACTGATTTTCTTCCCCTGCAGTTCAGCGATTGCTGTCTCTCACTATTCTCAAGCGAAATATTTTTATTGTCTATGATTGTTATCTGCGAATCAATACCCTTATTCGGTCGGAATTCAACCAATCACCACCAAGTCTTCCCATTTTCTTAATTACAATCCGCTCTCTCAACAATATTTTCTAACAAACCGCCAACTCTAATTTATTTTCCCCCTCTCTTTTAATTTAGTGGTCCTATGATGCAGAAGGTATTATAAGAGACAAGTTGGTCTGCTTTTTATGTACATTAATTAACGATTAGCATCACATGTTTATTTTGATTTGTATGCAAGGCATTAACCTAATCTTTAACTTAAAACTAAATCAGCTCCATTTGATTGCAAATGTACCAAATATATTATCAGAACGCGTTTGCAATAATTGTTGTGAGTATATATATCAAAATCAAATACCTTAGACCAATGATTGAATGGGGGGCAAATCATAATGGAGATCATTTGGAATTTGGATTAATATTAATAGAGGTCCAAAATAGTTATGAGGATTTCGGAGCCTAATCAATAAGCAAAAAAGTATAATATAAAATAGCCTGTCAATTAATAAAAAGGTTATCTGCAGAAGATACAGAATTAAACCTGAGGAGGGTAGCTTTCATTCCTCTAAATGGTTGTCCTAAGGACATTTTTTTTTTTCTTTTCTCCTTTGAGCCACTTTATCTTTTTTATTTTCTTTTCTACAAAAAAAGAGATATTATGGTCCCCATTTAAACATTCTAAGAAATATGAACGGCAGCTACTCATTTGTTTTGTTTTATAAAAGAGATTTATTTTTATCTAATTAAAATAAATCAAAATTTAACTGAAATGAATATAAAAACGTAAATTATGTGTGTTTCTTATGTGAGATGTGTTAAAATAAATATTAGGTTAAGAAATAATAAAAAAAGTCCAAATGATTAAAATTCAGTCAATAATATTATTAGGGTTGTCAATTTTTGACTTGTCATCGTACATTATTTCATATATTAATTTTAATAAATTAAATTTAAATCTTTTATTTTCGAACAAAAAATATATACATGAGCCAAATTCCAAGTCTAGTTTGAGTTGAAAACTATAGTAATATTCCACAACAAAATTCGCATATATTTCAGGAAATAAACTTTAGATTTGTTAATTACAGGCTGTGCAAAGTTTTTAAGATCAAAGTAAAGATCGAATCATTTATTACTACTCACTTCTTAATAGTGGAATCAATCATTATTTATTCTATACAGAACTAATCTCACAATCTCCATTAATTAAGAAAAACACACTCCATTTTTTCATGACCTAAACCTTGTAATTAATAAATTGTAAAATCTAGGAGGCAATTCAACCTCCCTAGATGACTATTCAAATAATAGAAAAATTACCAATATACAAGATATACACTTCATATATAAACTTTCCCTCCCCCAATCCCAAATAAAACAAAAAATTACAAAAAAAATTAGCATATAAATATGAATCATAGCCTTCTACTTCCTAGTGAGATTCAATGTAAATGGAAGATAAGGAATCAGGCATGCATCCACATATGTACTTCATTAATTTGAATAGGGCAGAAACTTCCTTCCAATTAAATGACCATTCCCTTAATAAGTCTTGATGTGGGATTGGAGCAGAAGAGAAGCCCATAAAATTTCTGTCCTCAGCTTTCCAGAGAAGTTCAATGTCTTCAGCGATTTTTCTTGCACCAATATACGCACCAAGAAGGCCGCGTTCTGTAAAGCCTGCAGCATACAAACCGTGAACTCCTTTCCATTCATTTGGAAAGGGATTACGAGGCAAGCTATCTTTCTCGGAAACATATCTGTATCCTGAGGAAAATTTTAAACCTGGATGGTTATATTACTTGTAATTTAAAGATTACTGGTTGAATAAATATGAATATATATTGATCCCTACCTTTAACCAAGATGGTACATTGCTTTTGAATCCAGTAGCTAGGATAATGGAATCAAAATTTTCTACCTTCCCGCCAACAAACTCCACAGCATCTTTTGTTAACCTCTTAATTCCTTGGCATACCTCCATATTCAAGAATCGAATGCCAATTTTATAGGGAAAAACCGTCATATCCAAAACGCAGCAACTAATAGTAACTAATATGTATATTGATCGCTGTATATATGATCTTTTGAATAATAAAATAGATCAGAGAATTACCTTAATGTTCCCATTTTTTATCTTTGCTAGAGTCCCAATATCTAATAACGGCGTCTTGCCGGTCAAATTCGCGAGTTCAAGAGGGCCAAGATTTAGGCGCTTGAGTCCAAATTGACCAGTATCCCCCAGCAGTAGCAAAGACAGTAGGAGTAAAATTCGATCCACCAGACGCACGGGGAATCACTTGAGCAAGCACATGGACAATCCAAAAGTTGATCTCCCCATCATCTCTTGAGGCAAAACGTGCACCTGCAACTTAAAAGAAAAGCTGCTTTTATTTAAACCTTATATAAAGTAACTGATCCAAGATGAGATAACATTATAACATCCCTTAAACTTAATTGGGTGATCTAAAGAATCAACATTAAGTCGCACGGTTTTGGTATTCCATGCTTTAGAATCTGTGACAGTGACGACTCCATTGTTCCTTTCAGAGAAAAATATTTATGCAAAGAACATTGACTGAATGGTATAAGATTTTTTGGCAATGGCCAACGCTGCGCATGCATACAATTTCCAAGAACGTTAGAGAACAAAGATCTATAGGTATATAAATTATTACAAAAGTTCTTGCTACAGCAAGAACCATGAGGAGATTAGGTTTACTTTGGACTAATTTAATTCCTCCAAATCTGAAGTCAACAACACAACAGTAAATCATTTTGAGCGAGAGCTAATAGAAGAAACTTTCAAGTTAGCTGCCGTTAATAGATGGTGTGGATATGTGTGCGTGAAACTAGCGTCAGATACCTTTTTATAGCTTTGATTCTACTTTTGGTTTATATTAAATCTCAATTAAAATGAAATTCATATGATCATAAGCTGGTTTTCCTTTTTATTCAAATCTGAATTTTTTTTGTTTTTCTGTTTCTTTTTTGATTGAATGAGGTCAAGAATTTGCTACCTTGTTTTCATGTTAAGAAAATATTGATGTCAACGGAATGCTGCAGAGAGTTTAATTGGGCTTACCGCATCTCTAACGAAAAGGGATGGACGTGCATTATAGTTGCAGAGATCCAAAGAGACCTCCATACCTGAATTCCCACATCCAACCCCCAATACGTTCTGTTCATGAAAGATTTCTCCGGTTCTATGAGAGCTTGAGGGAACGATTTTTCCTTCGAAAGTATCCATTCCTTCAATACAAGGTACAACTTCCTCTGCATTCCCACCCGTTGCTACGATTAGCCACTGACACACCTACTCAGTCTCCTCTTGTTTGAGTCCCAGAGACTTAACTCTCCAAAACCTACTACGATGATCGTATTCCACATTCACAACAGTCTTGTTTAAAATTGGTTCCAAAGCGAAATGGTCGGTGTAAGCCTCTAAGTAGACGAGAAACTGCTCTTTGTTTGGATATGTCGGTTAATTTTCGGGGAAAGTCATAAGAGTTAGCTGACAGAATTGTTTTGGAAGATGAAGTCGGAGACGATCATAAGTTTTGAGCTGCCATAGGGAAGCTATGCAATTAACCCTTTCAAGAATCAAATTAGGGACTTCTTTATCTTTAAGACAAGAAGCTGTGGCTAAGCCTGATGGACCAGCACCAACTATGATTGGTCCAGTCACCATTATGCGTGTAGCTGATATGCCGGTCTTCTTGATAAAATGGTCGTGAATGCTTTTGCCTTCTTTCAAGTAATCCATTTGATAATATCAAAAGCTAGTTGTGTGTTGCAACAAGTCGTTGACGACTTCACCTCTCGATTTAGGAATAAGGATCACTTTTTGGCACGAGATATACAACTCTACTCATCAACTTAAAAACTCACTCTGGTGATCATCTAGATTGGAGATTGGCTTCAAACTTGAGACATGTTTTTATCTTATCCGATCCACAAAGAGATTTGACAGAGATAGTAGGGGGAATTCCCGAATTTGAGGAAATATAGATTAAGAGAGTCTTATCTGTTGAATTTGCGAAATGAGGGCTCGATCTCTAGGATTCTAGAACTGAAGTAGAAGAGAAATGGAGGGATTCGATTGGGTTGGATTTAATTTATCGACGGATACGAAACAGGGCTCATTGTATTATAAATGCAACCGGCGATCAGTAATAACTACTTATAACCACCAACCTCCTCTTCACCCACAGTTTCATAATCTAATAGAGAAATGATAGAAGAAGACAACAAAATGAACAAAAAAATAGAGAGCATTCCATTTGCAGACTCAGTCCAACATTGTACGTGACAAAACGAAATGATCAATCAACATAGTTAATGTTTGGGGACTACGTGTGTGTTTTAGTCAACCAATAGTGTCCAGGAATTGATATTTTGGAAGCGCATGCTTACTACTGCTTATGGATGCTTGCAGTTTGTTTTAGCATTGGACCCACAAAATGTTGTGGTTCTTGTCGAGAATGATCAAACCATTGAATGCACCTCTTGACAGTTCCTAACCATCTGATTTGAAAGGCTTTCATTGATATTCATCATCATCTGTTTTTGACCCATATCATAAAAAGAATTTAAGATTGTGATAGCCAGTTAGTAAGATATATTGTAAAAAAATTGATGAGACTAGCACCATTTTCGATTTAACTAGTATGTCATGCACATTAACACTATCGTATAATTAATTGAAAATGATTGACAATTAAGTAATATTGACTGATTGATGGTTGTGTTTTACATATATCAAAACTAACAATAAATTATCGACTCTTCTAAGAACAGATAAATCTTATTAATATTTTAAATTCATCAACTATGAAATTCCATAAAACACACACACACACACACACATACATAGATATATATTAGGGATTCTCCAAAATTTGAGTGCAAATTATAGTGGGATTGTAAATGAGGATCAATGTACACTATGTTTGTCCTTTGAGAGCAGAGAATGTCTGCCAAATAACCCTCCACCATAATAGCTAGATAACCTGTGATTTTGGAGGACTCTCTTTCCATCCACTCTTTTCATTCTAGTTTCAAATCTAAAATCAAACTGCAACAAACAGTGTATCTTTCTTCTTCCGAGATTGTTTCCTTTCAAAATTTTCTTTTGACGGGTGCATAAATATGATTATATCCTCCCTATCTTCCCCTTTAGAATTGGTCTTTTCAATTTTTCATGACAAATTGAGATTCAAACCCTTTAACGTCTTCCGTTTTTAAAGATCATGCTATCCTTCCGTTATGGATTTAAGCGCAGTTCATGCTTGGCATACGCAGTCAAATTTCGTTGTGTCAAATATAATCCCCATTCGGATTTCGTTTTGCAAAAGTGCATGCTTTTTCAAGATCCAATATTTGACCTTATAATATTATTAATGACTGATCAACATAGATAAGATTGGATGTATCATAAGGGAATGTCAAGCAGTCAACTTACAAATATAGAAACCCCACGCATGCCCATGGTACACCAAATTTTTCTTGCTAATTACAAATCGTCCAAGATGTTAGTTGTTACAGTGAGGAAGATTCTAGACCATTGTTAGTGGCCAGTTTCATCATTGATTTCTGACATATTGACAATCATTTCAATAGCACGATCCCATTCTTGTACTTGGAATGCAAATTGTTGAAGTTTGATTTGAAGAACAACATTTTTTTTAAAAAGAATCTCTCGCCAACACTCCTTCAATTCCATAAAGCTTCTTTCACCTAAAATAATTATCTAGATATAGATAAAGAACCAATGGATAATAAAGAGGGCATGCTAAGCTTCCTAAAGATGAAGAAAAAGGGCTGGTTGTTGATTAGGAATTTGTAATTACACTGCACTCCACATTCTGTTTCTTGATGTTTATAGATTTAACTTTTACTCTTTTTAATATATTGCATGCGCATTTATTAATTCAGTACAGAATACTGACCCATCGTACTACGAAACTATGGTTTCCAATATGATCAAATCTAAAGAGTTGAGTTTATTATTTTGTTAATCATTGGAAAATGCATTCATTTCATTAATGCTGTGTTCCATTTAATCAGATTTCCCTCTATCTGGTCCAAATTTAGAACTAAACTAAAGATAGAGGACATTCTGACATAAAGATTTTATCGAACTTCATAAGCTCGATGGCTTCCTGCAATATTATATAAGGCACTACTTGATATTAAAACCTAAAAGGCTGTATTCTTACTTTTTGCTATAGTGATTATTCCAAATTAGCAATATATACAAAATCTTGGCAAAAATAAGAGTGCACTTCACCATAGCTTTAGAGTGGTACTAATAAATGTCAATTAATCTTGCAACACTTGTATGCAAACTATCTGATTGAACAGTCAATATGCCCAACTATTAACACTAATAAATGTGGAACAACTTAACAATCTCTTTCTTAATTGGATTCACTTATTTTAATAAAGAGGTAAAATTTTAAATCTATTGGTAGTAATTTCTCTCTCTTCAACAAAGACAATGCTATTCCTTCATCCTAAACATTCAGTTTTAATTTTAATATTTGAGATTTTAATTCTGATATCACTTTATAAGAGGTAAAATTTGATTATCCAATTTAAAAGATTAGTGATTAATTAAATGAAGCGATATTTCATTTTTATTAACCCCTTTGAAAAGATGTAATTTGAAGGACCTTGTAAAATATTTATGAGCGGAACCCATAGGAAGTATTTGCATAACTTGTGTGCGTAGCTAGCTAGAATTATTTACCTTCTTCTGTTTATAAAGAAGCTTTATAAAAGTACGTGGGACATACCTATCTTATGAGGCAGAGAAAAAAAAAATGAACTCCATTAATTATTATTTAGAACTAATAATATTGGGTAATATATGGAGTATTAGATTATAGCCTTTATGAGTTACTTATGAGGATATATATATATATATGTACATGTATATGTCTGCCTAACCAGCCCTCGAGATCTATATTGACAGTGTTGTATATTAATTAACATAGAGAAAGCTTCTTGCTTAGTAAAAAAATAAATAATTATAGACTTTTTATTAGCAGCTCTCTAGCCTTTTTGAGTTACTAATGAGGTAGTTAGCTATCTACATGTCTTTTGCTAAAGTATTAGTAATAGAATTGAAGAAGAAACAAAAAAAAAAAAAAAATGCAATATCTTTAAAATAAAGTAGGTCCTCATCAAAATACTGTCGAAGAACGCACAAGATTTCGCGTTATTTATATTAACCAACAATACTCATCATGAAAAAGAGGCAATGGTCTGGTCCACATTGATTATATATATATGTATATATATATTATGAAAAACAAACAATCCCTTAAATTACCCACTGCGTACACAAATCCATAATTTGTTTTCTCCTTAGCACATTCAACATTGATTAGGATTTCTTTTGATTTGTAGTTTAATCTAGGAATGTCAACAAAGATATTAAAGCCTATTAGGGAATGGTATATGTTCCTCTTAATTAAAAGAATTGGTGTTTAATTCTCTTTTTTCTTTCTTCTTTAAGTGCTATTAGGAATCAACATTTAGCGGAAAGAACATAAAAAATAGAAAATAAAGCACCCAACTTTGACATAATTTAATTGCACTCACCCACTCTTAACTCATGAAAATTTTAATTGTAGTTGAGCATATATCTACCTATCACATGTGCTTTCGACTGAGAATGCGTGCGTATGCACGACATTCTCCAGTATTATTAAGGCTTAAAGTTAAAAGTTTTGGACTTTATCATATATATTTTAAGCTCCATCCAAATTATGCTTTGCATACGACTCGTGCTTGTGAAGCAAAAGGAAGAAGAACCCAATACTGCCAGCCAACAGAATCCAACCAACAACAAAAACTTATCAAGATAAAAAGAAGAAATTAAGGCATCCCTTTTTCCACAACATATTGATTACCATTTTATGATGCCTAAATTACGGAACTTGTAATTGTCACAACATTAGAGAAATGTTGGGGCATCGATACCACGTAAATTCATTAATCCTAGATCAGATTTGCTACTGCGCTTGGTTAGTAAAAGGTCATAATTACATAATAATCTAGAAGCAAGCAACAAACTATACACCATTTGACATTGCTGTGCAGAAAATTAAAATTAAAGTAGCTAAATTAAAATTTTGTATTTGATAAAAAACAATTGGAATTACTTATTTTATAATTTATTAAAATATTTTTAATTTTTAAATTTTTATTAATAATCTAATTATTTAATAAAAATAAAATATAATATTAAACTTTTAATAAATCATAATTTATTAATTATAACTTAATTATATCCCCATTACAACAATAAAATTTAATTTTTATCAATCTGGTATGCATAATATCAAATTTGTTTATCAAATAAATTAATTTATATGCTTTGATATTACACTCTTATTATATCAAATTAGTTTTATTGATTCTTAAATAAATAACATTTTTCACTTCTTAGAAAACTGAGTTTTAAAAAATATAGATATTTTTGTTTTTAAACAAATTCTTCAACAATTAAATTATATTTGAAAAAGAAAAGGAAAGACTCCTCGCAGGTCCATGTTGTTTGGTTTAATTACAACCGCCTCGTTCTTGCTGTTACATTCATCAATCTAACGAAAAAAACTGCTTTTTTAATAAGTTTATATAAACACCCACTACTTTTTCAATAATTTTACATAAATATCCTTAATTTTATAAATGATTTAAAATGTGTATACCCTTAATTTTGTAAATGGTTTAAAAATACAATAGTGAGAATGACATTAAGAAAAAAAAAAAAATCAATTTATCGTCATGCGAA
This sequence comes from Trichilia hirta, assembly GCA_035221805.1. Classification (NCBI taxonomy): domain Eukaryota; kingdom Viridiplantae; phylum Streptophyta; class Magnoliopsida; order Sapindales; family Meliaceae; genus Trichilia; species Trichilia hirta. The sequence continues at coordinate 7,548,103 of JAWDEX010000018.1, read as the reverse complement.
ACACTAGGTTATTGATTGTAATAACGACTTATTTGTTTATAATATAAAATTGTAATCAATAAACAATATTTTAAATTAAAAATAAAATTTTAATTTATAATAAAAACTCTTAGGCTTTTTGATAATTCATATAACTTTATTTACAAATTAATAAAATATATTAATTTTTCACTTTTAAGAATTATTATTAATTTATAAACGCAAATATTGTTAAATCAATTGTGTAGCTAAAAATTACATAACCTTACTTAATTATAATAAAAATTAAAAAATTAATGTTTATAATTTATCAATCTTTTAATTTGAACAATTCATAATATTTTTAAATATTTTTTTAATTTCAGTAATCACCAATGTTTTTTAAAATAACTTTTAATAGCAATAATCATTAATATATTTTTATTACTTTGAAAAATAATTCTAATATTCTAATATTTTAAAACTCATTATGAATCTAAAAATTATATAATTTATATTTAATTTAAAAATGATAATAATTTTTAAAAATAATGATAAAACTAGAAGTTAATTATTAATATTTGTTATTGTTTTAAATCATTCGTTAAATATAACTTTATATATATATATATATATATATAAACAATAAGCTACTAAACATATCAACAATCAACTGTTCAGTATAATGGTCAACTAACTGCATTATATATTAGGGATCTAGGGAACGAACGAATAAATGTAATGAGTAATTTTTGAAACAACAGGAACCAAATGGATAATTGAATTAAATAAATAAGAAGAAATTTTTTCAAAAAAAAATAATAAAGAAGAAGAACATCTAGTCTGAGGGAAAAATGAAGAACCTTACTCCTCGAAAAAACATACAATCGCAAAAGAAACATAAGATATAAATTAACCGAAGATTGATACATAAATTACGCACATATATATATGTATAGCTAGAGAAGCCATTTGCATCATAATATAGAAAGATTTGGATGCCAGTCGGGGGCGGATCCCACCAAGAGAAGATGACACTCACCAAACGCATTTGCTAAATCATCAGCAGCTGTAAGTGGAAAGCTGATAAAAAAAATTTGATAAGACAATCAATCCAAACTAAACTTAACAAAAAGATTATAAAGATTTATATAATTGACAATTTAATTAAGTATATGTTTATTATAATTATTAATTATCTAATGTGATAGCATATATTTTATTTTTAAAATTCACAACAGTTTTATTAATGCAGTTTATCGAACTCTCGATTACTTCTTTCAATGCCTAATTATTTCTCTAACATAATATAAACAAAATTATTTTTAGAGCGGCTTTGGCCACGTGCGCTTAACATTGGAAAGTGGGGATAAAACGAATCTTCTTTGTGTTCAATCAAATTTTGTTGTATATTATGCGTTAAAATTTGGTCACCCTTTCATTTTCAAGTTTAATTAGTGGATAATATACTGCATTTCATATAAATGTACGTAGTTTTGTGCAACCTGCCAAGAGACAGATTGTTTCTTTCTCGATTACGATTTCATTTTCATTCATTTACCATCTGATTGTTGGTATGTTTTTTTAACGTTTCGATAATCCCTCCAAGAGCCCATTCTCTTAATAATTCTTTGGTTGATTAATGCTATAATTAGTCATAAATAATACTTTCTAAGGTTCTTCCATGCTTATTATATATAATCTTTATCTGTTACTAAATAATTTTTCTCAAACAGTTAACTTAGACATAACTTAGGTCTAAATTCTTTTTTCCACTTTTTCTTTTTTTTTTTTGTAATACTAATGAAATTATAAACATAAAACTACATGTGTGAATTAATATTTACTGTTGGAAATGCAGCATTTAACTACCTGATTAATAGTAAATCAATATGCATGTGTATGTTATGAATTCTTGGTGGTTTGTCCCCGTTGAAAATAAGGGAAGAGAATTTCATCACGTGCACCACTTCTTCCACTCATTCGAGCTTTTCAGGAAAGCTACAGAAGTTTTCTAATCACTTGAAATTTCAGAACTCCATAGGACAAGCTGTGACAGGGAATTTAAATTGAATAATGTTAATTTCATTTTTCTAATTATGTAATTCAAAGGCACCTATTTCTCAGGATGTTTGACGTGATTGATATATGACTTTATAATATTACCATTAGCAATGAAAAGACATTGTCTCTAACGTAAATGATGACGTACTTAACATATAATTAATTAAAATCAAGACTCGTGAGCTTAATTGTTGGTGGTTGGGTAAGTAATTAATCAATAATCATGTTTATTAGTACCACAGAATAGAAAGAATATCAGGTACACAAAGATGTAGCAAAAGAAACACGAGGAGAAGAAAATTAGCTAGCTATCGTTGAATCAAATGACTTGAGAAATAGGACTCATGAATTTAAATAAACACAAATTATTTTGTTGTGGGAGTCAGTGGGGATTAACTTTAAGGAGTTTCTTTTGAAAACTGAAAGGTTTCAAATTGCATTATTTGAGAAATTAGAATTTTAGAACAACCTAATTGAGATTTGGAAGAAGAAGATGTCGGTGAGGATTCTGATTTTCAAATTGAAATGATGGGGAAAATGGAAGGTGGGCTTAAAACAGATCGGAAAAAGTGAAGGAAATTTTGTGCTGATATGCGGACCTAACCTTTGTTTTCCTTCATTATGAAGAGCGTCTATTTGAGTGAATCCATTGCCTCTGATTTTAGAATGGTGATTCCATTCAACGAGACAGGGATAAAATATATTGATCCGGTACCGAACATTTTCTGAATTGAGTCCGAGAAAAATAGACAAAATTGTAGAATAAACACGCAAAAATTGGATATCTAAAATAATTTTTTGGATCTAAAGACTACTAATGGAACTAATGTTCAATAGGTACAAATACTCAGCCAAAACTCAATCGGATTGAACTTGTTTTTGAGTACGAATTTATATTAAAACATCCAAAAATTCGATGACGACCAGTCAAGTAAATTTTATTATAATATTATTAATTAAAAAATTAATGACTCAAACTTGGATAAATATGTATTATTAAAATTAGTTTAACCTTACCCCAAATCCTGAATTCAAAATGTCACTCACAAGTGATATTCGAAATCCCTGAAATTTGTAATGATCACCTTAGTATGTTGACTAGTTTTGGGAGATGAATCTCAATTTCAATAAACCTATTAAAAATGTAGTGTCTGAAAGTAGTGACAAAGGACTAGTGAGTTGGTGAACGGAAGAAGAATACTTCTAATTGTGAATCGTGCAGGTATTTGTGCTAGACGTCATTAGTTATTTCAGGATATTTTTAATAGCAAGAAAAGAAAGTAACACGAGAGCTTTTATTTATAATAAAATAAATTTTATTGTTAATATTATCATTTAAAAGGTTAATCTAAGTTAAAAATAATTTAAAATCTTAGCAAATATTATTTTTATATGAATATTTACGAATATATTATGAATTTTTAAAATTTGTTTGAATATTATTATTTAATTCTATACTGATTTGAAAGAGTTTGAGAATTGAGATAATACCGGATGGCAGGGCAAGACCTCAAATACGTCATTATTTAGACTCTAAACCGAAAATTGTCGTCCTTACTAAATACTTTATTGACGTATGTTTTCTTTTGTCGAAAGTTCACAATTCCGATGAAATTCGACCGTTGGTCATTGTATGAAAGGTGCCAAACTCATTGCAAGCAAGAACTATAGTAATATTTGGGCCCTAATCCTAATTGGGCCTTAGTTATGAAATATAAATAAATGATTGTAGTCTGACTAATTCACCAAAAAAAGTTTATAAATGATGTCGCCATGGGATATAAGCTCATGTTAACTGAAATGAACTTACCAAGTCCAAAAATCAGTAGTAGGGTAACAATCTAGGTTATTAAATGATTATTTGACACAAATTTATTTGATTAAATAAATTTAAATTTAAAAAATTAACACCATATCATATTATAATCATATCATATTCATATTTGATCTTTTTAATTAGTTATTGGTAATATAATTACTTAAATAAATAATTATATTTAAATAAATCTATTTTAATAAAATAAAAAATAATATAATATAAACTTATTTAAATTAAACAATAATTGTCAAATATACACAAGATTTATTAAATACGTTATTTGTTAATATTATAAAGATATTATTTAAATAAATAATTATTAAAATTTTTAATAAAAAATGTATTCATATTTACTTGAATGATAAATATATGATATTTGTGTTGATATAAATACGATTTATTTATCCGTATTATTACCCAGCACTTCTGTTGGTTACAAACACAAAAAACATTCCAGACAGTTTCGACAACTGAGTGCTATGTATATACTTTCCACGCCAAACCCAACCAGAACACCAAAATTTAATTTGTTGGGACATAAATATTAAGAGATTATAAAAAAAAGAGTAATACTTCTCATTCTAAATTTATATCCTAAATTTAGTATCTCATATAATGACATTTTATCAATTAAGTTACATTTCTTCACAAGTTTGTACAATTTGATCAACAAACTCGTATAATTAATTCACATATGAATAATATTTTATTTATTAAAAATAGGCAAAAAAATATTCATGCACAATCTCACAAGTTAATTTTCGGGGTCCCAAAAACTTTGTAATTCTCCTCTACCTGCAATTGATATCAACACTGTTCTAACAAAATTTTCATTTTTCCATTTTATTTATTTCTCACTTTTTCTTCCCCTCCTTCTCTTTTTCTCTTCTCTCTGCTTTGCTTCGGTCCCTTGCAGCTTCCTATTGAGAATATCAGACAATCCTAACTTATTATATTGACATGTGGAAGGTCGCCACCAAATAAAGCTCATAGCTTCAAAATCGCCTTTTAATAATTAATTAATTTATTTATTTTTCTTGCTTGTAATCTTGCCGTGTCCGGCTTGATTTTAAAAACATAAAAATTTAGGTATTACGACTCACTTGATTGATAAATTTTGGAAATTAATTAATCTTTAAATCTTTTTTAAAAAGGTATGTATGTTTTGTTAAGAAAGGAAAAATTCATAAATTTTTTTGTAATCTATAACATACAAATATTTTATATAAATTCATGTGATATTATTTAGGAAGAATGATAAATAACACCTATGGTTTGGTTTCATTAAATGATAATTTTTTTCAAATTTTATGTTTGAGAACAAAATTCCTCTTAAAATTTAAAAATTATAACAAATACCTCTGATTAATTAATTTTTTTAGCATTTTATCTTTTCTCTTAATAGTAAAAATTATTATACCCCTAATCTTTATAAAAATATAAATATTTAAAAATTTTATATAAAATTATTGTTAAAAATTATATGAAATTCATAAAATTTAACTAATAAAATTTATATTTTAAAAAATATAAAAAATTTATATATTATATTTAAAATTTTTTTACAATGAAAAGACGAAAACAACTAAAAAATTTAATTTAATATAAGTAGTTTTGACAACTTTTAAACTTCGCCGAAGTTTAAAAGTTGTCAAAACTACTTGCCAAGTTTTTTATAGCAAAATATAAAATAGAAAAATAGAAAAGTATTTGTTATTTTTATTTTATTTATACAATTATCAAATACCTTATATTTTTAAGAAAATAAATAAAAGGTTGAAAGAATAAAAAAATTAAATGAAATATGAAATAACAATTTAATAATTTTGGTTTACATAATAATTCTAGAGATTAATAATCAGAAAATAATTGATAATAATAAAATAATGACTGTAACAATAATTATTAGTTATAATAATTAAAATTTATTAATATGGTTTTGAATTGAAAACTAACAGTTTATTTTGTATGTTATAAGCGAAACATGCGTCGCCCATTAGCCGTAAAAATAAAAATAAGAGAAAAATTGAAGTGCATTAATGTTCAAAAATTAATGATTAAATAGTGCGTTATGTCATCAAATTTGATGACATGACACGTAATTCAGTCTTACATTAGATACACTTAAAATTTTCTTTAATAATAAACTAATCCAAAATTCTCGTACAGATATAATCTTGTTTGTTACATTTATAAATATATATATTTTTTTAATTTTATACACCTAAATTTTTATCGCATTTTATATATTTTAAATTCAAATATAAATAAACTCAATAAAACGTCACCAAAGCAACCAACCAAACCCTAAGGCATAAGTTATTCGTTTAATCCAATCGCCTTCCTCTATTTTGGTGGTTATTTTTATCGAGGTCGAGCAATCAATCGTTCAAACTTAGCTAATAAACAAAATTATCTGCGTGGGTCAGTTAGAACCACGTTTAATGAGTTAAAAATTTTAACTAAAAACTAATTCACAAGTGACAAATATGCCAAATACATGGTCCTAAATTTCCGATGACTTTTGTCGGGGGACAGGTGTCACACTATTTGTGCTATTTAATTTATTAAAAAAATTGTATTATTCTTTTTAAACCCGAAATATTGATCGTTGAAAAAAAAAAAAATAATGTAAGAGAGACGATACTCTATTTTATAGCGCCTATCAAATCTCAGCGTGTTTTTGTGCCAGTCCTTTTAAACTCACCTGCCAGCCATCAAAATTACACGTGGTGGGCCATCGATGAAGTTGTGGGTTGAACGTCCACCATGATTGTGTGTGCCAAAGGAGCACCACATCATCGCTTTTCAGGGGTATCTCTGTTAACCCATTTATAAGGACAAAAGGTTATGTATTGAGATGTGGACACGTATCCTTCCACTACTATCATACGCACGTGGACGCACCAGCCGAGAGGACTTGTCCCCACGGAAAAAATGCAAAGGGACTTCGAGAGTTGAGAGAAGAGATGTTTTTGTCCCAACCTATGAATTTGGGTCCCACCAAACCTTTTCATTGTTGTCGCGTACTGGGACCCACGATTAATTTGGAGTTACTCCCTGAGCATGCGACACGCGTCTCGGTTTCGCCCAAAATGGTTTCGGCCCAACATGATTCACGTTAATCGATCGTCCGTCGTCACCTTCAAGCCTGACCCAATAGCAAATAGAAAAAGTACGTGACAAGGCTTTTCTGACCTTTCCATATCATTGGTCATCTGACTTCAGTCATTCAATGGAGGCATAACATCAATTTTTTTTGTTTTTTTTCTCTGAAAACAGGGGAGTGCTGTCCATATTTTATCCAATAAAACTGAAATATTTTAAATATTAATCTAATAAAAATTAATATTATTATAATTTTTGTCCAAGCAAAATACATTCATGTAACGTAAAGCATGTGAATAATCGATAAGAGGGTAAAAAGAAACAATAAACTGAAGAGATGATCCAATACCATTCCTACTATACGTAATTTTCGTTGTGAATCCCAAGAAATATCGAAGAAAATTAACTAAGAAACAGGCATTGTAGGCTCTCGTGTCATCAGCACGATCAATCCATGTGTAAACTAAAAAGAAGTAGCCAACAAAATGGCCACCCCAGGTAGGGCAAGCGCCCGGAGGAGTCGGGCCTACGATGTTCATCAAGCGAAGCTTATGTAACGCGATGCTGTAATCTTGAGCAGCCTTTATGGGCACCAAAGGGCCGTAGTCACGTGGGATGGAAATGGATTCTCTGCTCCTGATTTTAACCGCTCAAATCTAGTAAGTGCCAATGGCAGCACGGCAACACACAGTACAATGCAATTATAGTACAATTTTGGCACAAACTCTTTGACACCAGAATGGTGTCGTGGCACTAGATCATTGGGTGCTAGACAAGACATTTTTTTATTAGTAGTAATAGTAGTTTCAGGAAAACGTAGCCAAGTTATAAATTTAACTAAATTAAACTCAAAACAGAAATCACATGGTTAAGGTTTACGACTTCCATTAGTAGAAACAAAATATTATTATTCAATTATATTTTATATTATAATTATATACTTGATTATTACTATTCTAACCAATTTGGCAAGGTAGTCTAACATCATTTGGCCACTAAATTTGGAAATTTACTAATTATATGCAACATTATCATGCATATGCTTTTACCTAACGACTTAAAAATTTCAAATTGAAAACGTCAGAAGCTCATTATGGTGCTCTATTCTTACCTCATTTCGCTTAAAATTTCTATTTAATAAGTCAAAATTCAACGTCATTTATATCTTATTGAAGCATGACTTACAGAAAATGATATATTTACAATAAATAAAAGTTATATATATAAACATGAACTGTATATTAACCACATAATTATTCACTTTTTTTTTTTGGTTTGAAGAAAAAAACACAAAAAAATAATAACCAAAAAGCGAAAAGAACAATTAATACAAAGATAGAATCCAAGATAAATCTTGTGATAAGCAACTAAAAGCCACCTCCTAGCAGAGAAAATGGATAAGGCGGCGGCGGGCATGGCTCCACTCCTGTTACCATTTCTCCAAAATAGCTCATTTGGCCGGAAATACTATTGCCCTGTTCAGCCAACGTCACGCCGTCTGTACATCCAACCGTCACAGGAGTCGCTGATATGGTACTAGGAATGACGGCGCAACCGTAATTCATTTTTCTGCGTTGCCCTAAGCACCCAATTGAAAAACTGTTATTATTATTTTCCGGCGATGGAGATGACTGAGAAAAGGTATTGTCAAATCCTGAATCCGGTGACGAAATAACTCCTATGTTTCCTTCTCCTTCTTCTTCAGACTTGATTGAACTGGGTGCAGCCATCCCTGAAGAAGATGAAGGGGGTTGGGATATGGAAGATATCATCAAACGTCTCTTTTTTTCCCCCAGTCTTTTGGTTGTTTCTTTTTCGAGTACCATACGAGGAAGCATGTCAGGGTCTTCAACGACTTTGTAAAGAAAAGCCATCATTTGTGCTGGACGTCTCTCTGTTGCTTCTAATCTCTTATGCATCCCTTCAAGCTCTACCTCTAAGGACTTTTGTTCTTGCTTTAACCTCGTAATCTCCATAACTATTTCATCATCGTCAAAATCTTCAGCCTTTAACATGTGAGCACTTTTACTGTGCTTTCTCCTTATTATATTCTTCAATAAGTGCTTTTGGCCCCGAAGAAACCACTCGTTCGCGAATTCCCATCTATCTGGATCGACTTTTCGAAATCCCTGCAGTTTAGTGAAGTATATGTATAGAATTCATAAATGTACAAAAGCAAGATTCGGTTTACATATTCATACAGTTTTCCAAGTACTCACATAGGTATTGAGTTGACGAACAAAACTAGAGAAATTGTTGTGTTTGAAGTATGCAGGTAAGATCCTCTGAGAGAATTCTAATGGTTCGACGACGATGAAGCTGTTATTGGCTCCACCCCAGGTGATTAGCTTATCAGTCGTTGGATCGTTGACCATCTGATAAGTCTTCATAACGAACGGTGCGATAACGTTGTTGGACTCCATCCCATACAACTTGCAGCTTTCTCACTTCCAAAATATAATAAGGAAATGGCAGGCAGGGACAGGGAGGAGGAAAGGGAGAGAGAGAGAGACAACTGTGTCTCTGTTAATGGATTAAGTTGGTGGCATTCGCTTTTCACAGAGTTGAGGCAACCATCGTAAATATATAAGTGGGCGCGCATGTACAGTGAAAATAGCTAACGTGGCACATATCCTGCCGGTTATGATTTTTGATGGGTCAGGACCTACTTTGCTCCATTTTTATCATCTTTGGCTACACGTCATGATCCCCCATATTAGATATTTTGCAAGGGAAGTACTTCGCCCACGCGCAGAGAGAGGCCGATTGAGATGTTGCCATTTAATTGGCGGGGCTGCTACCCTTCCCTGCCTATATAATAATGCTAAGGAAAATGTCAACATCCTCTATAATCTTAAAAAATTACAAATTTTTAAATACTCTCTTAAAATTTAAAATTAATGATAAATATTTTTTTATAATATTATTCTATTAATTAACTTGTATTTTCTATAATATAATCATCATTATATTCTTAAATTTTATAAAAATATATTTTAAATTTTATATTATATTAATAATATGATGATAATTAACTAATAGAATAATACATTAAAGAGTATTTATTAGTAATTTTAAACTTCAAAAAATTTATCTCAAAAAAAATATCTGTAATTTTTTAAAATTATAAAAAGAAAATATTTATCATTCTTCCAACCATAGCAGGTAGCTAAAAACCAATAAGAGAGCTCTTTTAAAAATAGCCAAGTTGATTTGCTACCTCCGTTTATAAAATAAAAAAGATTAACTAAACTGAATTTAGAAAGAAAAAAAGAAGAGTTAAATTATTGTGTTGGTTAGTCTCAGTGTTGGGCATTAATATTAAAAGTGACCATATCATATAGTCTTAGAAAGTTCATATAATAGAAATTTCCCCGTATTACTTTTTCTTTATCAATAGTTCAAAAGAGTGTTTTTCTTTCTTTCTTTCTTTCTTTCTTTTTTTTTTTAATGTAAGTGTTATGTTAAGTCTAAGAAATAATATGCAAATTATTGTTTAGAGTTACTTGCTAATACATTTTAAATATAATGAACAATGCATCATTAAATACTAAAAATTTAGAAAAAATAAATACTATAAATTTAAAATGACATTATGAATGATACATTATACAATTATTATTTTCCTTTGTTTGTTATATTTAAATATTAAAAATAAGATATTTTAAATTAAAAATACCTATATTTAATATTTTTATTAAAAATTTAAATAATTAAATGACCTTATGTACTCAAATTGTTAAAACTTTATTCTTCAAATTAATTCATATACATTTTGCAATTCTTATTTTGATGATACAATTTTTAAAAAAGTATTATCGAAAATATTCTTATTATTTATTTTATAGAAAAAAAAGAATTGAAAAACAATATTCAACGGGGCCTTGACTTTCAATTCTTACGTTTAAATAAATATTTTAAAAACATAGAATATTTGCTGACCTAAAATTAATTTATTTAAAAAAATCTAATTTGATGCAAGAATAAAAATGGATTGGAAAAAAATAATTCCATCAAATTTTAATACATTAAATAAATCAAACATGTGAATGGAACTATAAGAAATTGACGTCTAATTTCTTTTCTAAATTCAAAATATTTGATTTAGTTTAAATGTATATTATTTTGAAAAAAAAAGGGCAACCATTCAGTTTGACTTTTAACATAAAGATTATAAATATTTAAAGTAATTGGAGAAATCCAATTTAAAACAAAAAGCAAAGTTGAACACCTCATTCTATTAATTAAATTATCTAATTTTCAATCTTTTTATCGAAACCAAACAAAATAAATGCAAGAATTCTAGAATCTCAAATATTTTTTAATTCATACAAATTGTGTGAATAATCTTAAATATTACTTAATTGACGAGAAAAGCTCTAAATATCTTGGTATAAATAACTAGATTTAAAAAATTTTTATTATTAAAAGCACAAACATATTTGAATAGAAAACAGTTATAAGTATATTGTTAATTTTGGGTTGTTTAGTTGATAGTCACATGTTGTGGAATCGTAATTAGATGATAATTAATGAACTTAATAATATTTTAATTAGAAACGAGTGAAAGAAACATGTACACTGCTAAGATTTGATAAAATAGTATATTTTAGTTATATTAATTTTAAAAATATTTATATAAGCCACCATCTATTAGTTTTATCAATGGATTTGAATAAAATTATTTTAATAAATTTAACATTTAAAATAATTATAATGAAAAATGCTATTATAATTGTAATAAAATGAATAAATTATTTAAATTAATAAAGATTTTAACCAACAAAGTTTGTGTGAATTTTTTAAATTAACAAGATTAAAATATATATTTAATTAAATTTCAAAATTATATTTTAAAATTTCATTAATATAATTATTATAAATACGCCTTCTAAAATTTGCATCGATAGTGTCCCAAACGAAGGCGAACACGTGACGGTAAAGCGAGTGAAGGAGAGCTTCAAGAAAAGTGTTTAATAAGCCGATCAAATAGTGGCTTACGTGGGTTCACTAGGAATCCGATTTCCGTTTGGCTTTCCATTTGTGTCAAGACTGTGCGCTGGGGCATAAGGGCATGGGTCATATGTGTCACATAGTGATTGGGCCACATGTGAGGCAGACTTTTTTAAGTTTTTTGGATTGGTGTCATCAGCTTCGGGAACACATCCATAGACAACAAACTTATGCTTGTCTCTGTATATTTTACGGCTTCATTGATATTAATATTAGGAATTCTAAATGATTAATTTTATAATTTTTAAAGTAATTAATGATTTAACCTCATTAGATATCCAATGAATAAAAGTTATATCATCTCTTAAAATATAAATTAAAGTAAAATTTAAAATTTCTGGTATTAGAATTTTAATTTATTTAAGTATTATATAATTTATTCGTTTATGTTATTATTTCATATTTATTAAGAAAATAAGTCAATAATATGAGTGTAAAATACTTTCACTATCGTTTGTATATGTCATACTAATATAAGTAATTTTGATAATAACTAGGGTGATAACTTTTATTTTTTAATTATTTGATATTCTTTTATTAGATTAGATATTTTATGTCACTCATCACGTATATTATTTAATTAAAATAATATTAAAATGAGTTTATTTATATCCTAAAATTGACTCATAGCACACATATTTTAATAAAAAATTTATGATAAAATATAAATTATTACTAAGAATAATTTAACCTGATTATTAAAAAAAACTGATTATAAATATCTATCCATAAGTTTTTATCGTAAATCCTAGATTTTGCTCTTTAATATTAAAACTAATTTATCATAAATTCTTATCCATCTAGTCAAGAAGAAAAAAAAATCAATATTTATCAAAAAAATTTTTTCTATAATAGTAATTTTAAGATATTATCTTTTATAATTTGAAAATTATATAGTACATAGCACTAATTAATTGTACATACTAGATTTTAGTTTTTATGAATTAAGAGTTTATCTTTTATTTTATTCACACATTGGGTTGAATGTGGAGATAAATATTTTTTAAATATATAAAAAATTATATACATAATAAAAAATTTAATTAATTAGATATTTATAAGGATCTACAAAGTAAGTTTAATTTTTAATTTTTCTTAAATGGGTATACAAGTAAAAAAGTGTTTACAGTAAATTTTAAGATTGAAATAGACTCATTTATGAATTTTTTATATAAATTATTGTATACAAATTGATATAGTATGATAATATTAATTATCATAGGATTTATATTTTCTTTTTATTAAAGGAAATTTTTAAACACATCCACTAAGGTTTCAGAATAAAAGGATACCCCTGTATTTTTAGCTTGTGTGACACGTACTCTTTTGTATTTAGAATTATAACAGATACTCTCTAATAATTTTAACTCCTGACACCTATCCTAAATTCTAACCATGGCTGAGAATATGTTAAGGCAAATATCAGTCAACTCTCTGTACGGTTTAAAAACAATTAATTTAATAAAATTTGATTAAAAATCAATACAAACATAGTATATAAATTTTCATTTACTTCTTGTTATTTCAATAAACGAGTAAGAACTAACTTAAAATTCAATAAAATTAACTTAAACAAGAAAAAATCCTATAATCAGCTAAAACTAAGACAAAAAATTTTAAGAAATCTGTTAATGGTTTCCCGAATTTATGTTGTCCATCCCCGACGGCCTTTGCAAATGGGCGACTCGACCATGTGCTCATTGTAAAAAAATTCAAGATAACTCCAATCAAGTTAATTAAAAACGGGAGCTCTAGAAAAAAAATTAGAACACATTTCTTAAGGTCTGAAAGAATGTCCCATCACATTTAAAGTTTGAGACACCATACTCTATAAGCTGCTAGTATTATTACGCCACCCTATTCTGACAGGTGATGATGGTGAAATAACCTATCGGCTGACCATATCAATGCAGCTTATTCAATCAGGCTCTCATTCTCCGATACTACACGTGCAAAAGGCACTATATGCCACACCCTTATTATTAAATATTTATCCAATAAACAGTATTTATCTTTAAGATGTATAGTACACTCAAGAGCAATTAAGACAATTTTATTTTTAACAAGTATTCATTCTTTATACAACAAAAAGTATGTTATATACATAATATTACAAGGTCATAATAATTTATCTATCACAACACCGTACACATTTACATATGAGTACATTGCAAGCTACTAAGTACAAATATGCAAATTATCATATTTTTAACATCGTATACAAGCTAGGAAAAGACTCATGAACCACTACACTCTGGCCCACCTGAATATATAATGCCTACTCACAAAGTCTGTGATAATGAGTTCTCACATACTAAACTCTAATCACCTCAATATATATATATAGTAAGGGGTGAGCTGTCTACTCAATAAGTAAATAAATAATACAATACTCATAATATTTACTATAATATATATGCAAGGTAATACACACACATACTACTATACATTTCACCATTTAATTTCAATCACATCACATATTATCGCTGAGCCTCAGTTAGTTTAGCCAAATTAATAATCAAACATTCACTTTTAACAATACACCTAAAACATAAATTTTATTAATTATACATTTTAATCTTTTCGGGCCCAATTTGTTATAATTGTTAGGATTTTACTTTTACCCAGTGCATCTTTTAATATCACCTCCATTTTACTGGAATGATGCATCAACCATATATCATATCGTAGATCAAATAGGCCCACCCCTTAATAGGTGATTACTCTTGCTTAAATGATCATCTTATCCTGTGTATACACAATGCCCTTTCTTAGATATCTTACTAGCCAGGTATTCCTCTAAACGAATTTACTCTTACCTGATCACATATCATATAAAATCATAATTAAATCAATTAAGTTCTCTTAACTCTTAGTACCATCAAGTAGCCCCATCTCTCAATAGGTGATTATTATTGCCTACCTGATAACATGACACTGGATAACCCCACCTAATATAACAAACTAATTTATAATGTTTCATTACATCTTTCTAAATATGAGCCTCCAAGGTTAATTTCATTCACATTCCATTATATTTTCATCATTTTCATTCCCTTTAATAATATTACCTTCACACATATTCATGTCTAACATAAGCATTATCACTATTATATATGCTCACAAATTAAATGTTACAATATTACAATTCATAACACTTCAATAATCACCATCATATATATTCACGTATCAAATATCACAACATCACAATTTAAAACACTTCAATAATCACATATCATTGAGTAACCTCACTCGGCCCAACTCGGCCTCACCACAATATCCATTTACAATACATTCACACAGTATACTCAAAATAAAATTTTACAAATATAATAAAGGATAATAACTATAGATCATGTATTGCTTATTTACTTACTCGAATTTAACAATTAACCTTTATGAATTTCTAAGCCACTAAATCTAACTTTCCTTCCAATTTCTTTTTTTGACCTAAATATACATTTACATTCACCAACACAACCATCAATAGCACTTCTAAACAACTCTTATAACATCAAAAGAAAATTTCATTATCTAATCTTTTATTTTATTCATCATCATCATCATCATATTATTATTATTATTATTATTATTATTATTCACAAAATTAATATTTTCATGCCATTAGCATAATAATAATTATCTAATGCACAATTGAAAAAATATAAAAATAACACAATTTATTTAAGCCAAAAAATGCATTCTTTATTATTTCTATAAACTAGATTTTAACAATCTTTCATTCCCCCCAACCCCCATTTATATATATATATAAATTCCCATTAATTCACCTAATTTCATATATCATCACCCTTAATTCATAATAAAACTTAATATATCTACCCATAAATAAAATTCCATCATCATAACAATTAACCCTATTTGCTAAATTCACCAAAAATTATTTTTTTTCCATTATTCACAAAATTCATACTTTTCCATCAACAATGTAACTTTTAAACACGTAAATCAACTAACTTAATATTAATCTGATAACTAAACCCTAACATAAAATTAAATTTTCAAAATAATAACACTAAATTATTGACAAAATATACAAATTTAAAAAATAATACAAACTTACTAAAGCTTCCTTTCCTTCCACTTTTCTTTTCCTTCTTTTCTTTCTTCCTTTCCTTCCTTCCCTTTTCTTTCTATTTTGGACGTTTTTTTTCTTTCTTTCCTTCCGACTTTCACATTTTGTTTGATTTCAAATGTGTAAATGATGATTTTTCTATAATTTATTAATCACTTAAAAGAATGGATGGTTAGAATTTAATCAACCAAATCCTAAGGCCATTATTATGCCATCAATTCTCCACTTTACTTGACTAATATTTAGCTACACTTTAATCTAAATATATGGTCTAAAATGTGCCAAAATAGTAAACAAATAGATAGCTAGGATTAAATTCAAATGAATGTCTAAAATTTAAACACATAAATGGGATTAGTTTAAAATTAATGAGCTTAAACTTTACTATAGGGCCTAAAATAAACTTTATGGATTTAAATAAATTATCACACTTAATAAAATTAATGGGTCAAAATTAATTTATAAAACAAAAGCCCATTTAAGTCAAATTTCTAATTTGAGCTTTAATAAAAAATTCAACTCTATTTTTTTCCAAAATTTTCAAATCTTCATTCAACCACATTTCAAGCCCATAATCTAATTATCTATTAAATTCTCTACTACACAAAAATTCATTTAATAAAAAAAATAATGCAAAGGTCACCAAATTTAAAATTTCAAATATTAGAATCATAATACTATACATATAGGATAATTAATGCATTATAATAATTCATCTAAAATAAAATATTAAGGCATCTAAAAAAATGGGTGTTACACTATAAATACTAGTTTCATTGCATTAAGGAGGGACATTTTCGAGCATACAAAAAAAAAAGAGAGAAACATGCCTTAATACCCTTCTATTGATGCATTCTCGAGCCCGACAACTCAATTCGGTAAACATTATGGTTACATTATTTTTTGTTTTCTTTCATACTCCACGAAATTTTGACCAAACACTAACTTTAAGTATTAGAGTTTACACATTGGCGAGCCGGCTTTACTCCAAATTGCTTTATTTTTATTTTAGATAGTATCCACTGAGTCTTTACTAAGGTGAGATATCGCTCTAGTTGATTAACCTAACGGTACATGACATAATCTGTGTGATGTATTAAAATTTTCACTTCGAGAGAATTCAAACATCAATAGTTGGCATTATTTGTGAGAAGTGAACTAAAAGCCTTCCTAAAAAACTTTGTAGGGTATTCCGTGTATGAATGGTTGGACATAACTGTAGTGTTTCTCTAGGAAAATGCAAACAAAGAGGGATAGAGACCTTGTTCGTCTTGCTGATAAGAAAAATGTCACGGAGTCCTCTAATAAAAATAAAATTCAGGTTCATATTATTACATGATCGATAAGCAGAGCAACTACCAAAATTGAAGGGTGTGGATTATGGCAGATGGAGGCAGAGCTAGGAGAGCACAGAAATAAATAAGAAGAGGGTGATCAGCAAATACATGCATTGAAATAGAAAAATCAATAGTTAAAAGAGAAGGCCTTAAGATTGAGGATGTTACTTAAGGAGTAACACGATGAAAGGACGCATCGGCCAGTACCAAAAGTCACAGAAATAGTGGCTAGCCATTTGCAGTCAGGAAGAGACCTAAAGGCCCAATACCTTACCACTGCTACTGATAAGAGAAACGCTCAGATTACCAATTTGCAAAAGAAAAAAAGGAAACTTGATTCAAATACTGACCTTAGTGTGAATAATTATAGTGAGTTGAAGATGTCAAATACTTCTTGTAGTCCAAAGATAAGCACAAAGATTAGTGCCAAGTCGAGGTGCACTACGATTAACTTGAGATCATAGTTCAATGAGATCAGGTCCACGGATCATAGAGCTCACCTTGTTGAATCACAAGTCTTAAAGGCTTGCATTAGGAAGATACTGAAAGAAGTTGAGGTTAAAATAAAGTTAGATCCGATTTAAAGCCCCGACGAACACTCTAAGGCAGAAAGAAATAATGATTCCCTATTCATCAATAATATTCTAGAGTTAACCATTCCCAAAAGGTTTAAATGCCTTAGATCATGCCTTATAATGACAAAACTGGCTTCATATTGCATTTGAATATATTTAGGGAGATGATGACCGTCTAAGGACTAAGTGAGTCTCAAATGTACCAATTGTTTCACTAACCTTAAAAGGATAACTCAGGACATAGTTTAAGAGCCTTCTTAAGAGAGCTATCAGGAGTTTTTAGTAATTAAGCTAAAATTTTATAAAGGAGTTTTGAGACACTATCCAGGCAATTTGCAGTACGAGTTAACTTCTATTATTGCGACAAGGCTCTAATGAAAGTCTTTAAAACTTTGTCTTCAGTTATCATAAAGAGGTCATCGAGTTTAGGAGCTTTTCACCACCCGTTTATGTTAAAAGGTCTACGTAGAGGGCTTCATATAGAGATAGGATAATTTTCCATTAATAAGTGGTTAGTCACTACTTATGAGGTTGCACGAAGGAAGTTATTTGATGAAATGAATATAAAATATCAGGTATTCTTAAAAAAGTAAGAAAAGAGGATGAGCAACCCTTAGCACCACGAAGGGATGCCTTTTACGAAGATGAAAACAAAAAATTGAGAATGACGAAATATAAGAAGAAAAGACAAAAGCGTTAGGTATTCCTGATGTGACAAAGAAGAGATGATCGTCAAGAGGCCTGCCTCGAATAAAGAATCCCAGAGAATAGTGAACTTACGGGGAAAAGGTTTCACAAATCTAAATATTTCTTTTTTACAAGCCTTGTGATATGTAAGAGATAACGGGCTATACATAAAGGACCCGATCCTAATAAAGTTAGAAAGAGCAAAAATCATCAGTGACAAGTTTTGTGAACTTATAAATATTATAGGCATAACATCGATAATTGCTTTCACTTAAGAGCTATGCCGACATGCCCGAGATAAACCTTGGAGTTATCAAACATAAGTTAGCAATTCGCTCTTTGTCAAAAATAGTTAGACAAAAGAGGCAAATCATCAATTAAGAAAGAAGAGAGGCAATTTGGGTCGAGATGGACAAGCTTCTAAAAGAAGAATTCATTAAAGAAGTCTATTATCCTAATTAGGTGGCCAAACTAATTATGGTTAAAAAGCCAAGCAAAAAATATAGAATATATGTGGATTTTACTAACCTGAATAAGGCCTGCCCGAAGGATAGTTTTTCCTTACCTCAGATTGATCAGTTGGTGAACATTACGATTGGACATCAGTTGTTAAGCTTTATTAACACCTTCTTCGATTATAATCAAATAGCTATGCACCTATCAAACAAGAAAAAAATTTCCTTTGTTATTGACAAAGGATTATATTGCTACCGTGAGATGTCTTTCAGATTAAAAAACGCTAGCGCAATATTTTAACAGTTAGTTAATCGAATATTTAAGCCACTCATAGAGTCTTCCATGAAAGTGTATGTGGATGACATGATTACCAAGTTCAAAAGTAAGGACAACCACGTAAGACACCTTAAGGAGACCTTTGCTATATTATAATAATATTTTATAAAGCTAAATCCTAAAAAATATGCATTCAACATCGGCTCTAAAAAAGTTTTGACATTTATTATAAATGAGCGAGGTATTGAGGCAAA
>JAWDEX010000018.1:7509563-7528360 GCA_035221805.1 Trichilia hirta | reverse complement strand
AACATGTTAAAGTTCAAAGCATCCTTTATGCCAAATGTCGACAATGAATCAAGGAATTAATTTTCAAGCATTCAATGCGACAAATGTCTATAAAGAATCAAAGATTTTAGATATTTAAAAATACTTTCTAAAACATGAATATACAATTAATAAAAAGACTTAAACATTAGAACCAAAAGTGGAATCTAGAAAATATACCATACATCCTTAGTATTAACTTCCTAACCTTAGCTAATAATTTAGAAAAACATAATACAAGAAGAGAAGAGTAATATTATGAACGAAAATAATTTATAAAAGTCTTAATGTATGATTACAAAGCACAAATAGGCCTATATTTATAGCCAAAACGAGAGCCAAAATGTCAAATATGATAATTGCAATTGTTGACAAAGTTGGATGAAATCTTTAACAGATGCAGTCAATAATTTTGGATGCCTTAAAAATGTCATGGATGACCTCAAATATGAATGATTGAGGCAAAGTGATAAAGATGAAAGTTCTATACAATTGTCTTATCTTTAATTTGAAACTTGCCTTAGGTCAATCAGAAATTTTTATCAAAAGTTGCGGTCAAAATATTGGAGTAAGGTCGGGCTAGACTAAAACAGTGAATAGGCTTGAATAATGGCTTTGAAACTGTAATGTGGAGTCCAAACTAGTAGTTGGTACAAACATAAAAGTTTTATCTCATTAAGTCTTCCTTTTATAAAAATAAGAATCACCTTAAAATCTCTCCTAGCTGAAAAGTTACGGCCTTTTTACTATCACTGGATCAAAGAGAAAAATAAACACAAATTACCAATAACTTAAAATTTATTCCAATGACTGAAAATATGCATAATTTAAGGGAATTAATTATATTTAAAGTGTAAAATGATGAATTTAAACTTTAATACTCTTACATTTTTATGTACTCATCAATGTTATACTGTAAGACTCGATCTAACGCTTACCAACGATATTGTCTGCTTTGACCCAACCCTTAATACTTCACATTTTTGTTTTTGGAATGGATTAATCGAGAACTTTCCAAGAGATTATCCATCTTAGTACTATTCTTGTCCAAGCACGCTTAACAGCAAAATTCTTAAGAATAAACCACTACCCATTCCAAAATGCCTCATTGACATTTTTTATTCTAATTCTACTTTTATAGACCATAAAATTTTTCTCTTATTTTGATGTGGAATTTGCTCCTATCCTCACTGCTATCCTGAAATTTGTCAGGAGTCGCTCTTTACTTAGGCCCTCTCGCCTTAGTGCTACTCCCCGCCCTCTAGGACTGGAATGTTACATACTAAGTTCTTTACCCTAGAAGAATCAACAAAATCTTACTTCAAACAGGCTATAAAAAGTAGAAAATACCACTCATTTGATGCTCTATTTGGGCTTCGGATCAAGTTCATATGTAAATTTCATTAATAAGCATCAATTAATTGAAGAAAAAAAAATCAAATGAATAATTCCTAAAATGAACTAATTGCATTATATTAAAATCAATAAATCAAAAGAAAAATTGACAATTTTTTCTATTAAAATCAATAATGATTAATTAATTACAAAGAATTCAATATTCCTTTATAGGGAATGAAAATGAAACCACTGTTCTGGCCTAGGTTTGGGAGAAACAAAGACCATCCTTCAGCATTTGTATTGCGAAATCAACCTTACTACTTAAACAAATCATTTTCGACGACTTGGAGCATCGATGCCAACTTTATATTTTTGGCCTCTTAGACCTACCCAGTTCAATAAAATTGGCCTTACCACCTTTTGACAACTTGAAATACTAATACCAACCCTAACTTTCAAACTCCGTAAGGACTTAGTCCTGAATCAATGAAATCGGCCTCACCCTTAAGTTAATTTTAATTAAAAAATAGGGAGAGATGGAGAAAAGGAATGATACATAAGTCTTAAGACTATAGTAAAGTGTCACATCACATTTAAGATTGGATATTGTACAAGGCACTTTTTAAGCAATTATTCCACTAGTTTACACCATTAGGCAATGATCATGAAGTGACTCACCTTTAACTTTAACAGACAACCATCTAATAAGTCAACCCCTGTTCTTTGATGTTTGTACATGTGAAAGCTATAGAGACGTGCCCCTAGGTACTATAAATATGGTATTCCTTCATCAAAAAAAGGGTTAAATATAACAACCTTTACCTCACCCTATATCGCATTGGTATTTATATACTAAAATACTCAAATCTTAATTTTTCTCTCTTTTATTATTAATTATATGCCTGACTTAAGTATCAGAGTTTAACATAAAGAAAAGTTTGCTTTACTCTTAACCTTTTCTTTTAGTATTTTCAAGTAATTGAAGAACTACACCATAACTAAAATATCAACCCAAGGTGAGGCCAACAGTCACAATAAAGAATAGTTAGAAGATAAAATCAAAATTTGTGTGGTATTTAGAGGCTATTGCAAGGTGTCATATTACATTGAAGATTAGACACTATACAATGCACCTCCTAAGCAATCATTGCCACTAGTCTACACCATTTGTCAATGATCATAAAGTGACTCATTTTGACTCTTAATAGGTAACCATCTAGCAAGCCAACCCTAGTTCTTCGATGTTTGTAAGTGTGAAAGCTATAAAGACACACCATTAGGCATTATAAATACAACATTCCTTCACCAAGAAAGGGGTTAAACATAACAAATTTTGCCTTACCCTGCATCACATTATTATTTATACACTAAAACACTCAAACCTTACTTTTTTTTTACTTTTTTTTTATTATTAGTCATGTGCTTGACTTAAGTATCAAAGTTTAACATCGAGAAACTTCACTTTACTCATTTTTCATTTTTGTGTTTTTGAGTAATTGAAGAACTATAGCATAACTAAAATACTAACCCAAGGCAAGGCTAACAATCATAACAAAAAGTAGTTAGAAGTTAAAAGTAAAATTTATATGGTATTGGTATTTAAAATCTTTCTTCTTGAGAATTTTCGAGTCATTAACACCCTTTATCTAACCTTTATCAAAAGTACCAACTAAATCTGTGAAACTCGATATAAAACTTGTCAATAATATTATCTACTTTAGTCTCACACCTAGAATAATACGAGAACTTTTCAATAGGTCAACCATCTTGATATTACTTTTGTCTAAGCATACTTAACTGCAAAATTCTTAGAAATAAAATATAACTCATTTCAAAAGACCTCATTGACATATTAGTTTAAACTCTATTTATATAGATTAGAAACTTTTTCTCTTATTTCGATTTGAGACTCACTCTTGCCCCCACATTTATCTTGAAGGATGCCAAGACTTACTTTTTACTCAGACACGCTCACCTCGAAGCCATTCTTCTCCCTCTAGAATTGGGATGTTACAAGCCTATAAGCTTTTGTTTGGCTTATTCTTGAGCCCACAACTCTACTGAAAGAAAGTTGATTCTGATATCATATTATAAAACTTGATCCAATACTTCTCAAAAAAATTGTTCATTTTAGCCCAACTCTTAGGGTCTCATGATTTTATTATTAGTAATAAGTCAACACTAAAACTTTTCAAAAATTCACCTATCTTAGTACTGCTCTAATCTTAATGCCAATCTTCACCCTCTAAGATCAAGATTGAGATATTACAGGTTCACCAACTTTTGTCTAACTTAGTCTCAAGCTCACTATTATAATGGAAGAGATTTGACTCTGATATTATACTGTGAGATCCAATCAAATACTTATTAACGATATTATTTATTTTGATACTATATTATGAGACTAAATTTAATACTTGTCAATAATATTATTCGCTTTGGTCCAATCTTTAGGATCTTATAATTTCATTTTTAGGAATGGATTAATATAAGAAGGTCACCCATCTTAGTACTACTCTCGCCTCGATGCCACTCCCCTTCTTTTAGGACCAAGATCGAAATGTTATAAGCTCACCAACTTTCATCTGACTTATTTTCGAGCCCACAATTATAATAAAAGAGAGTTAATTCTAATATTATACTGTGAGATCTAATCTAATATTTGTTAATAATATTATTTGCTTTGATACTATACTGTGAGAATCGATCTAATATTTATCAATGATATTGTCTGTTTTAACCTAAGCCTTGGTACTACTCTCGTTCAAGCACGTTTAACGGTGAAGTTCTTAAGAGTAAATTATTAGTTATCTTAAAAAATCTCATTGACATATTGGTTTCAACTCCACTTATATAAACCAGGAACTTTTTTTCCTATTTTAATATAGGACTCACTTTTATCCTCATAAATATCTTAAAGTCTATCAAAGTCATATTTTACTCAAACACTTTTATCCTGATACCACTCTCTATCTTCTAAAATTGGGATGTTATAAAATTCTAAATCAAAAATCACCCAAAATAAAAAATGCAAAATTGACAATTTAACACTATTGGTAATGGCTATATTTGAGTGATAGCAATAATAGGTGATGGCTTGATGACAATGACAATAGCTTGCGAGTTCTAACACTGCTAATAGCTTAACAATGAACAAATTAATTTGGCAATAGTTAATTGTCTTCATGCAATATGCAATATTGTGTGGCACGATATAATAGATGATAGTGGAGCCATAGAAAAGTTGCGATGGTTGCTAGGTGTTGGAATTATGAGAGAGGTTTCCTTAGATTTAAATTAGAGTTTGGGAGTTATCTATGAATAAAATTTTATTAAATTAATTATAATCATTAAAATATATAAGGGTTAATTGATATATATCTTAACAAATTTTAAACTATGTGCTATAAATCAAAGAGTAAATATCAGAAGGCAAAACTATAAGAAATATTTTGAAACAATTCTATATTTAGACAGTATATATCACTGTTTAAAGTTATAAAGAGTATCTCTCATTCTCTCTTTCATTAATCAATACAACTATATTATGTTATACATAATAATTTATATAAAGAGTTTCTACTTCTAACATTGCTTATATATCAATTGATTTTTAATTATATCTGCTCTTTTTATATTTAAGAGAACTTGCCTATACATGATATAATAAAAATCCAACATTTCTTTCACCACCCTACTTTTTGGCTTTATACTTAGTGTTATAGGCCTTAAATTAGCCATGCTTGCTCAAGCTTGGCTTAACGCTTTGTGCTGGGTCGAGCAAACATGAGCATATGCAGAAGTGTATATGAGCGAAAAATAAGATGGTGTTAAAAGTTTACTGGGAACATGTAACGAAGGTAAGGCAAGAGATAAGCAAGCGCCATGGCGTGAGAGCGCGCTAACTTTAATGGGCACATGAGACATACTGCATACAAAGCGCATGAGACACTACAACTATTGGTGCTTACATAAAGAAGGATGTGATGCAGTACTACTTATGAGCACATGTAAATAGGGCATGCGTGTGCGCTTCGTTATCATGTGAGAGGTGTGAGTTCCACATCGCACATAGTATATGAGCATTGGCTCATGAGTACGAGCGATGACCTGAGTGAGCCTAGGTAAATACAACACAAGCGAAGCTTGTGGGGCAAAGCATTACGTATGGGCTCATGTCTTTAATGGGTAGAGACTTGGTGGCTCGATGAATTATGCTACTAATACTCTAAGAGAGCGGGAGTGTTTTGACACTCAGTTTAACCTGTGCATTTAGAAAAAATGTATGAGAATGTCTGTGGGCATATTGCATGTATATCTCTCGTATATTAATTCATGTTATATTGATTGGTGATTGTATGGCTTATGGACATATCTTATAAATACTTTGTTGTTATGATTAATAAAAGGTATTGAGTTTAATGCCTCTTTATTACAGGTATATTGTATTACTTATAGTGTTATATGTGTTTGCAATTAATTAACTTGCTATTGCTATAAAAGCCTCACTACGCTGCATCAGGTTGGTTGGTCAAGTTAGAGAACTTGGCATAATCACACGTTCTTGTAGCATTTTAGAAAAGAGCCCGTGATAAGTTAGTATTAGAGTTGTGTTCACAGAAACCAAAAAAGCTAGCTGCACATATAAGATGGGTGAAAATTCACTCAAGGACTGAGTTTGACAGTTAAAAGCTATCGTGGGTACTGTAGAGTTAGAAGCCACTCTATTAGTTAAAATAGTGGCAATGCAAATAGAAAAAATCAACAACCTCAAACAAGCTTTCACTAGCTTTATTGAAGAATTCTCTGGGAAGCTGAACGAGATAATGGAAGATATTACAGTTATGATAGGAGTTTTAAAGTTAAATATTTCGAACCTTGAGAGAGAGATAGCATTGATAAGATGTACAATTTGTAACACTATTATATTTTCATAAGAGAAGCCCCCAAAGGGTAAGGTGTCAAAGACCAAGGCTTTCGTAGGCACACAAAGTGCCAAAAAGTCAGAGAATATCTTATGGGATCTAGAGCAGTATTTTAAGGCTGCTCATAAGACAAGTACAAAATAGGTCACCATCGCTAGTATGTATCTCGAGGGGGATGCTAAACTTTGGTGGCTGAGCAGACTTTAAGAGAATGTCGATTTAGAGGACCAATCATAGAGACATGGAATTTATTTAAACAAGAATTACGGAGCTAATTCCTACCTGGTAATGCAAGTTGGATCGCTAGGAAAAGATTAAAGAAGTTAAAGCATACTAGAACCATATAAGATTATATGAAAAAATTCAGTTTCTTAATGTTAGACATCAAGAATATGTCAGATGAAGATAAGCTCTTCAATTTCATGTTTAGATTGCAATCCTAGGCTCAAATAGAGCTGAGAAGACAGGTAGTCAAGTATTTACCTAACACAATTATTGTCCAGAAAGGCTTGATCGATTTAAAGTTTAGTACACCATCCTCAACTGAACAAAAGAAAGCAGAAAAGGGCAAAAAAGCTGGCTACTCCAAAAGTAAAGGGAAAAGAGAGGCGAGAATCAGCAAGCCCTCTAAGTCAGACAAGCAATAAACACTAAAGAGTATAGGGTGTTTTATTTATGGTGAGCCACACAAGGCAAATAAGTGCCTAAAAAGCGAGAATTTGCATGCTTTGATGATAAATGAGGAAATGCCAAAGTCAAAGAAGCAGACACTCATGAAAAATACTTTGGAGCTGTTCAATACCATGAGAAAGGAAGTGAAGTATAATGACTATTTACAAGGGTTCATGTGTATGCCAGTTCAGATTAATGAAGTGCCAATTCAGGCTATGCTCGACATAGGAGCTACGGTTAACTTTTTATTTGTGTAAGAGGTATCACTAATTAAACTCGAAGTGTTAGCAATAAAAGGGTAGGTAAAGACTATAAACTCACTAAGTGTGGCCATCCAAGGGATGACAATAAGGAGCCTAAGGGTAAGGACCTGGGAGAAGACAATAAATTTTACAATCATATCCCTTGATAACTTTAAGTTGACACTCGAAATAGAATTATTCGTTATAGCTATGGTGTATGTAATTTTGTATGCAAAGATCTTATGAATAATGGACCTCGAGGTGCTATTTCTTATGCCATGTGAGTATATAGTACATAGGGGCAAAGTGGGGTCGTTACTTTAATCTGTTAATTAGTTTAAAAAGGGTTCAAAGAGGAGGCAATTTTCATACTTAACAACATTGGTTGAAGTGAAGTCAGATCAAGTTGTTGAGGTACCTGATAAATACGCAAGACTATTAGAGTAGTTTACAGATGTTATGCCAGTAAAACTTTTTAAAACCCTACCACTGAAGTATACAGTAGACCATGTCATCGAGTTAGAACCCGATGCAAAACCCCTTATACAACCTCTTTATTGGATGATGCCTTTCGAGTTAGTGAAACTTCAAAATAATTAGATGAACTTTTGGATTAAGGGTACATCTAACCTTCCAAGGCTCTATTTAGCCTACCAATTTTATTTCAGAAGAAGAAGGATGATTTAATACGGATGTGTGTGGACTATTGCATATTGAACAAGGTAATTATAAAGAATAAGTATCATGTCCCTAATATTAGAAAGCTGTTCAATAGCCTAGAAAAGGTCACCTCCTTCACAAAGCTTGATTTGAGATCAAGGTATTGACAAGTGCGCATCGCAAAAGCGGATGAGTAAAAGATAGCTTATGTGACAAGATACGAGTGATATGAGTTTCTTATAATGCTATTTAGGTTAACCAATACCCTAAAAATCTTTTGCAACTTAATAAATAATATGCTCTATGAATATCTTAATCATTTTATGGTAGTATACCTCAATAATATTATGGTGTATAGTGAGTTGTTGAAAGAACACTTACAACACCTGAAGATGGTGTTCTCGAAGCTGGGGGAGCACCAACTATTTGTCAAGAAAGAGAAATGCAAATTCTGCCAAAAAAAAGTCATGTTCCTTGTCATTGGGTAAGCTAAGGTAGAATTCAGATGGATAAGGGTAAGGTGAAAGTTATTCTTGATTGGCCTGGGCTGAAATAGGTGACTGAGCTTCGATCATTCTTGGAATTAGCAAACTACTGTCAGAAGTTTATTAAGGATTACTCTAAGAATGTAAATGCATTAACTGATTTGTTATAGAAAGATCAAAGATAAGAATGGACTGATGCATACCAAATAGCATTCGATGAACTAAAGCAAGCTATAGCTTCAGAGCTAGTACTCAAGTTGCTAGACTTTGAGGTGCTATTTAAAGTGCACATGGATGCTTTGAATAGGGCCATTGGCAGTGTATTAGCTCAAGAAGATCATTTGATTGCTTTCAAGAGCAGAAAGTTGAAAGTCACTGAGCAAAGGTACTCGACATGCGAAAAAAGATGATAATAATAGTACATTGCTTAGGCACATGGAAGCATTACTTACTAGGCACGACTTTCTCTATAGTAACAGATAAGATGGCTAACACTTACTTTAAGACATAGAAAAAGCTATCTCTAAAGTAGGTAAGGTGGCAGGCATTTCTTACCGAATACAACTTCATGTGAGTACATAAGCCTGGGAGGCAAAATCAAGTAGTTAATGCCTTTAGCCGTAAAGATGTTAAGGCATATATGGCGGCTTTAATGACGATAGTTTCAAACTTTATTAACCAACTCTGAGACTAAGTAGACACAAATACTGAGTATCGAAAACTCTATGAGAGAATTAAGAAAGGGCTTATGTGAAGATACTGGGTTAAAGATAACTTAATCTATGCACAAGGTGAAAAACTATAGTTCCTGTGTGTAAGGACATAAGGAGGACCTTGTTAAAAGAGACACATGACCCTTAATAGGCTGGACTTCTGGAGATCGAGCGAATGATGGCGTTGTTAGGACGCTCATATTATTGGCCCACGACGGATAAAGACATACGGGTGTATGTCAAAACTTGTCAATATGTCAACTAGATAAGATAGAGAAAAGAAAGACGTTGAATCTTGTATAACCTCTGCCAACACCAAAAAGACTATGGCAATTAGTGTCAATGGACTTTGTCACGAGGATGAGAAAGGCTGATGGTTTGAAACCGGTTCTAGTGATGGTGGATCGATTTTCCAAATATACAATATTCATAGTGACACTAGATGCTTGCCTAACAGACAATGCAGCAAAGTTATTTTACAAACATGTGGTGAAATATTTTAAAATACTAAGGGACATCATTAATGATTGGGATGCAAGATTCATAGGCAAGTTTTGGATAGTGCTCTTTAATTTGATTAGTTCAGAGTTAAAGTTTTCTACTGCCAACTATCCATAGACTGATGGGCAAACTGAGAGAGTGAATGCACTACTAGAAAAATACCTACAGTACTATATGACTGCGAGTCAGAGAAATTAGGTAGACTTGCTAGATTCAGCACAATTTTGCTACAACCTTTATAAGTTATTATCAACAGGAATAAGTTCAGCTGAGATTGTTTTAAAACAATAGCCATTGACTTCTTAAGAGGTGGTGAAGTAGTGCAGGGAGAAAAATGCCCCGTTGCATACATGTTCACACAAGACAAGTAAAAATTGCTAGATATGGCAAAAGATAGCTTAAAGAAGGCTTCGCGATGGATGAAGAAGTATGAGGATATTGGTCGAAGACCACTAGAGTTCAATATAGGGGATAAAGTCTTGCTAAAATTGACTCCATAGATATAAAGAAAATTAACAGTAAGACTGTGCATCGAGAATCAGTGCCAAAATATAAAGGTCCCTTTAAAGTGATGAAGAGAGTGGGTAAGGTAGCTTATAGATTATAGCTGCCAAAGAGAATAAAGATCCATCCTGTAATTCATGTTAGCTTTCTTAAGCCTTACCATGAAGACTTGAAAGATTTAGGACGCCAACAAGTCAAGCAAGCTCCACCAATTATTCAAAAATAATTTGACAAGAAAATAGAGAAAATTCTTAGTCATCAAGTATTGAGATAGAGTAAGAAGAATAAAAAAAAGAGTATTTAGTTCAGTGGAAGACCGAGAGTGAAGAGGATGCTAGTTGAAAAAAGAAAACTATATTATGGCAATTCGAGAAATAAGTGAAGACTTGTCTAGACTCACAGTTGACGAGGGAGTCGGGCTCAACTGGTGGCAGTGATTTATCATAGACCTTAAATTAGCCATGCTTGCTCAGGCTTGGCTTAATGCCTTGTGTCGGGTCGAGTGAACATGGACATATGCGAAGGTGCATATGAGCAAGAAGTAAGACAGTGTTGCAATTTGCTGAGAATGTGCAACGAAGGCGCAGGTAAGAGATAGGCAAGCGCCATGGCGCGAGGGAGCGCTACCCTCAATAGGCCTACGCTATAGCCATTGGCGCCCGCATAAGGAAGGATGTAGTGCAGCTTTATTCGTGCGCACACGTAAGTGGGGCACACATGCGTTCATCGCTATCTTGTGAAAGGTATGGATGCCATGCCGCACGTAGCGTACAGGCATTGACTCGTAAGTGCGAGCGATGACTTAAGCGAGCCTTAGCAAGCGTAATACAAGCGGAGCTTATGGGACGAAGTGTTGTGTATAGGCTCGTGTCTTCGATGTGTGGGAACTCGGTGACGTGATGGATTGTGCTACTAATGCTCTAAGGGAGCCGAAATGTTTTGACACTCGATTCAACCTGTGTATTTAGAGAAAATGTATAAGAGTGCCTGTAGGCACACTGCATACATATCTCTCGTGTATTGATCTATATTGTATTGATTAGTGATTGTATAACCTACGAGCATATCTTATAAATGTTTTGTTGTTATGATTAATAAAATGTATTGAGTTTGGTATTTTTTTTATTACAAATATGTTGCGTTACTTATAATGTTATGTGTGTTTGTAGTTAGCTAACTCGTTATTGTTATAAAAATCTCGCTACGCTGCATCGGGTTAGTTGATCAAGTTAAAAAATTTAATGCTATCACGTACTTTTACGACATTTTAGAAAAAGGCCGGTTACATTTAGGGCAATGAGATGAATATTATTTTGTATGTCTTATATATATTAAGAGATCATTTGATTTGATTACGAAAAAACACTTCTCAAAAATTAAATTTAAAATTTGAATGCGTTAAATTCATGAATGATTTCATAATTATTGGGAAGCTCAATTAATAGCATCAGCAGTAAAATAATAAATAATTAATTCATAATTTAAAATAATATTTTATTATTTTATTTTATTGTTTGAGTTTCACACTCAAACCTCACTTCATTCTATAAAACTCTCGAACTTTAATACTAGTAAATGCTAAAATATAATTTGTATATATTACTGCCAGCCATCTGAACAAGAACAATGATTGACATATAAAGTTGATATATATACTAATTTTATAAATATAATCAAGTTATTATATAAGGTTTTTCTAAATTAATAAAAGTTGTCAATTTCTATTTTTACTTTGATGGCTCAGTTTCAGGCAAGTTGAAACTGTGTACACAAAAGTAAAACAATATAAATTTTCTAGTTATTATTGATTTTGATAGTCATAATTATAATTTCCCCACATGACTAGAAAAAATATATATTTATATATATAAGAATTAAAATTGAAATCTCTATCTTTCCTTCTTTAAGGAAAGATAAGTTCATTACTTTCCCTAACAAGAAACTTGGTCACTAATTCGGTGATATATATATATATATCAATTATATAAACCACTTGACCAGCATTACAAGTGAAAAGAACAAAACCATAATCTCTCAGCATATACATTTTTTTCCCACATATATAATATGATTTGACGTTAGCTATTAATGCCGAAAATCCACAAATATAATAATCATCAAATGCATCTTTTTAAAGACAAAAGGTTAATGGGTTTTGTTTTTGTTGTTAGGTTAGAGAACTGTTTCTGTTTGTATGCAAACTTTTCCTATTAGAGAATTGATTCTTGTTTCTCAAACAGCTTTTTGCATGTCAATTAATCGTTCTAATCTGATCATATGTAATGTTTAAGCAGTCAAAATTTGCTGCTATTTTCGGAGTTTTCTTGGTGGGAAATCTCAGAAATATATACCTAGAATCTAGAGAAATAAATTAATTGATCCTTATCTCTTCCCTTCTACATATTTAAATCCAAATACAGTATGATCATCAGAGCATGCACTGTCCCACATAATATAAGTTTTCATTCCCCCAGCAGCAAGGTCACTAAACTACACAAATATTATTAACCAATTTGCTTAGTTTTGACTTACTTTCTAATTAGCAGCTTCTATATAGAAAATCCTTTGCGTATATAATTTATCAACCGTCATTTTCATGCACCCCATACCCATGACAAAATCGAATTCAAATGATTTACTTGGAACTCAGCCTCATTAGTCACTAATTAAGGAATACTCAATAAATTTTGTTGTCGCTGATCAACTACATAATCGCGCTTAATGATACGTTAGCTTACATCATTTCGAAATCTTTCTTAATCTTTTTATTTCAACAAAGAGGTCACTTAAGTCTCTGATTGGTTGGTTAAGTAATTGGAAGAAAAAACTTTGGGTTTCATCTTTCTCTAAGGTCTAAGTTTGATAAACAACTCTAAAACTAAAACAGACGCTTCTAACTTGCGGACATGATCCAAGCCGATCATTTTGTGGAGAAAAGTTTAAAAATTTAACAATAAAATTATAATTAATAGCCGACTAGAAATAATTTCCATCTTATCTTCAGCTTACAAGCCCACCAAATTGAATCAATGAAGATTTACTTAGATTTGTGGGGCATGGCAATTACATATTAAAATGGTCTACAAGAATCACAAAGGCTTTGGGTGGAAAAGAGAATCCAAGGTTCTCACAGGATAAAAAGTAAAACTGAAATATTTATGTTAATCAATTAATACTGTCTAATTAGCAAAATCAAAATATATTTGGCTGCAACAACAGCAACCAATTGCTGAGAATATGATCAAAAATAAAAATTCCCGGGACAACGATGGTGCAGAGACACATGCAACAAAATATTTGGCTCATTCCACCATATGTTTGGTAAAGCCTGTAATTAGAGTGGAATTAATTCCAATATGAATAAAGAGGAATAAAAAAATTTTAGATACATTTGAGTATAATATATTCTTTCTCTAAATCGTTCTAGTTAAATGATTTACGGACAATAATTAATACACATATTAAGAGAGTTTATTATAGTTAAGTGTATCTAAACTTTCTTCGTTTGATGTATTTTTTTCTCATTCATTAATCGTTCGACGTGTCAAATGGATTAGGTCGACATAAAAACTTTCTTTTGAAAAAAAAAAAAAAGAAGATTCAAAATATTTAATGAAAAGTTTAAAACAAAAGTATTATAATAACATCGAATTAAAACCGTTAATATATTTACTATATATTAAATTAATTTTTAAGAATAGTTGAAGTTACGATTTTGACACAACTAATAGTTGTTGACAAAAGCTACGAGTAAGAATTCCTATCCATTGCACTCAGAAAGGTCCCTATCTGCTCCTGTCTTTTCATTTTTCCTCCCACAAACCCATCACTTCCAATTTTCAGTAAATTATAACTGTTAAATGAGAAAGCAATATCCAAAAGAATGAAACTTTGTGTTGACTAACTCAACTGACTACTCCATTTTGTAATTCAAACTGACTTATGATTTACAACGTGAACTCGTTCTGTATCCGCGACATATGATTCCATTCTATTGATTAAAGGTTTCATTAACACATGGACTGACTGCTGAAGAGATGTTCGATTGCTCATAATGAAATCTTTGAAAAGATTTGGAAAGTGTGAGCTATACAAGTCCGGTCACGAGATAACAATGTCCTCATTATGCACCGGGCATATTTTATATTGATTACTGTGGTTCTATATTTACTCTGAGATAAAAATTAAAATATTAAATATTAATTAAAAATATATAAATTTAATATTTTTCATAGTTTAATTTTTAAAATTAAGTAAAAATTAAATGTAACAAATATGATAATGATAATTCAAATTTTTAGTGGGTATTCTCCACTTGCTAATTATGTGCATGGAATTAAAATTTTTCTTCTTGTGTTAGTGGAAATCCTTCCTGACGGAGGAATATTTGCGAGCCTATACTCATCGGTAAAATTCTAATCTTTCAATGACTTGGATACATGTACTTGAAAAAAAAATATATATTTGGCAGCGGGTGTTGAAATAAGTATTCCGTGCAAACGTGAATCACGTGACTTGAGTTGGGATTATCACAAAACCGGAGAAAAAATGTTTTTCGCCTGTCTCTCTTTTATTTGGTTTAATTTTCCAATTTATCTCTATTATTTTAAGAATATCTCCTTACCTCTGCCGATTAATTGAATTAATAAAAAATAATAATTTCTAAGAGTATAATCATTTCTTACAATTACAAAACGTATAATTACTAAAATAACCCAAATCAAACCAAAGAAATCCCAAAGAAAGTCAAACCTAGACGCTTCAATATATAATGGAATCAACAGACCACCATGTCAAACACCGAATTGTTAATTATATATATATATATATATATAGGTACAATTGGAAACAACAATAAATATTCATAATTAATTATTATTTTTAGTTTCATAATTAGTTGTAAAACATTGAAATTAAAAATTATGTTAACTACACAATTAATTTAAAAATATTAACATTTATAATCAATATTAATTTTTAAAACTAGAAAATTAATCTATTTTACTATTTTGTTAATAAGTAACTATGAATTATCTAAAAAATTGAGAATTTTTATTATAAATTAAAATTATATTTTATTATTTTAATTTTAAATTATTCAGTGTTACGATTCTAGATTATAAAAAAAATTATTGATATAAATAATATTTCATTGTTTGGCATGATCGCATTATTTGCTGTTTTCCAGGTTCAAATTCTTTTATATGTTTTATTTATTTAAAAAAGTAGCGGAGTATTTATGTAAAATCATTGCAAAAACAGTATTTTTCGTTAACGGATAACAGACCGGAGGTGACAGGTATTTTTATGGAAGAAGAGGCAATGGATATTTACGTAAAATGAAGGTAAAATTATTTCATCCTTTAACTTCTATCAAATCAAAATCAAAATAGTTTTCATTCTTAATACTACTTGATTTGAATAAGATCATATCATATTTAAATATTTTTTATTTTTATTAACTCTTACTAAAAAAAAAAAATAATAATGTAGAAAATCATACATAATTTTAAATGAGTCAGCTTTTACGTAAATTTGTATTATATAATTCCTTTGTTTGTGGGACAGTTTTCTCACCAGGATAATGAAAAGATTTATAGAACAAATTTTTTCTCAGCCAGGATCACTAATAAATAAAAATTTTATTGGTAAAACCTCTATAATTATTATTAATATTTTATTATGAATAATTTCAACCATCTCAAGAATAAAAGAGGCATTTACTTAAATTTTGGATATTTATATAAAATTATTTAAAAAGTAGTATTTTTCTATTTATATAAAATTATTAAAAATGATATTTTCTGTTAACAAATATTTTATGAGTGGAGGTAATGGGTATATTACGGATGAAGGTACTAACAAACACTGGATATTTATGTATAATTATTGAAAAAGTAAATTTTTAAAATCCTCTAACGGATAACAGATGGAGGTAACAGGTATTTTACGGGTGGAGATCCTAACAAATAACACATGAAGGCAATGGGTATTTTACGGATGGAAATAACAAGGTATTAATAAAATAATAGCTATGAGTCGAAAAATTAAGCAAAACTAGAAGAAAAAAAAATATAACTCTGGAGCTTCTTTTTTTTTTTTTTTTTTTTTTTTTTTTTTTCCAAAACAGCGTTTGCTTTTGTATCGTTTACAAAGAATAATTTCGTCATTTGAAACCGTGAGAGACTGGAAGAAAACATAGGAAAGACGTCGCAGACTAAGGGAAGAAAGAAGAAAATTGAGCAGCAAATATGATAATCGATAACTGTGCATTACCTAGATAGATAGATATATTTGATGATTTTTTTTTTCATTTGGTATAACATGCTATATCAGTGTAGAGAAGGTTGCAAAATTATTATTTATTTATTTTTTTCACTTAACAGAACTCCTTTCTTTGTCGCGCAGAAACAGTTGTCACCCTTCTAACTACTAGAAGTGATGCAAAATTCGATAACCAAAATTTGATGAGGATATGCCATGAAAAATTAAGAATAACAGTAAAGTAGAACATCGAGACAATAAATAAAATATACTAATCACTTGCAGATAGAAAGCACTGGTTTCTGAACTGGCGAACCCATACGAAGCTTTAAGCAGCCCTAAGTTTCTTTCTCAAGGATAAAAAGATCGGGAAAACTGAGTTTTTATACAGGTACAGTATAGCTC
The DNA here is from genome assembly GCA_035221805.1 of Trichilia hirta. Taxonomy (NCBI): domain Eukaryota; kingdom Viridiplantae; phylum Streptophyta; class Magnoliopsida; order Sapindales; family Meliaceae; genus Trichilia; species Trichilia hirta. The sequence goes on along the minus strand of JAWDEX010000018.1, from coordinate 7,511,633 downwards.
TCAAGGAAAAAAATCACAGAAGATGTACAAACTCGATATAAACACGAACAAACAATCAAAATAGGGTATTCGTTTTTTTTTTTTTTTTTTCACATTGCGACAGAGCTTGCAGAAAGAGATGCCAATGTGCAGAACATATAGAGATATTGAGTTTTCTGTAAACACACAAGTCACAATAGCAAATGACTTGAAATAACGTTGACTTCATGACTTGTGTCAAAAAGAAAAATATTCCACGCCGAGCGAACACCCAAAGCAGAAGGCAATATCCACCCGTGACACAAGGTGAAGTTATAGTATAGAGGAAACAAAACCATCTTTTGCAAGAAAAGATATCAACACCTCGCATCAACTGCCCATGAAATTCCACTTCGTATTAATTGAGGGGCTATAATCAACAACACATAAGTTAAGGCTTCCTTAGCACTGGTCCAGACAATATCAATTACTGGATGAAGATAGTAATACGTTATATTCATTCAAATGCCTTTGAAATTGAGCCAGTCGGGTCTGCAGTTGCAGAATTCCTGCAGCCTTCTTTGAAAGAATGGTATTTAATTTAGAGATATAAACATCAAGTTGATTGCCTGGTTCGTCAGCTTCAACTAGCAAATTCATTTCCTGCATAAAAAGACAATCACAAAGTTCAACCATGGTAGAAAACAATCAAAATAACTTGCAAAATTCTGGGCTTACCTCTCGAACTATGTCCATTGTCTCCTCCACTTGTTTACGATGAGCAGACACAAGATCTTCCTCTTCCTAAGACAAAAGCATATAAATGTTGCAAGAACATTAAATAACGGATTAGAAAATCAGCACTAGCCATTTAGAATGTAACCACCTTCAGTAGGGCATTTAGATCACTATCTGAATAAGAGTTGTTTGCCTCAAAGTCTGGGAGATCCCTACTCTTCTTTGTAGCGTCAGTTTTCAACCTATCCTCCAAAGCTGATATTTGGAGAGTCTCAAACTTAGTATTCGTCCGCGATTCTTTCTCTTGTTCATAAGTCTCTATAGAGTAATCATAATCATCTTCTGTAATATCATATTGACCACCACTCTGGCCCTTGTAATAATCTGAATATACAGATGCTGGCAAATTTCCCTCTACCCTTCCACTAGGAATATGATCCACGTTAGAAGTTGGAGATGGTTCTCTTTCAATTTGTTTGCCCCACCCAAACCTGTTCTTTTCATTGAGAACATCAGCAGCATTATCCTCGGTTGTTAATTTTGTTGTTAAAACTGAAGATAGGGGCAATGCAGTTGAATCTCTAAGATTTGAAGATGAAGATAGTGGGTCCCTTCTGGAGCTGTTCCCTTTTGATAGACTCTTCACCCTGGAACACACAAATATCTGTGAATCACAGAATACAACTGACAAAATACGTTCCCGTTCACTTGCCTTCTCCTGGGGATGCAACGGGGTAAGGAGCTTACAGAAACAAATACCTGTCAGCATAACGCAGTGTGTTGAGTGTATGCTCACATGAACCTGAGCTTGGTGAGATACAGGAAATCATAACGGTGCGCGAGTCACCAACAAATGAATCTCTAAGAACTTCAGTCAGCTTACTCCCTCTAAATGGTATGTGACCCTGATCATTGTCAAGAGCTCTAATGCATTCTTTCAAAGCAAGTAAGCTTTTATTAATCTCTGCACCTTCCATTCTGCAAAAATTAAAAACTAACCATTCATTGAAATTCACAGGTTTTCTGAATATCTGTATGCGTGAAACGTTCCAACTACTTGGTTAAGCAGTCATGCACTTTTCAGTGATATAAATCTCTTAAGGTTACTCGAAGGCTCCACACAATGCACACAGTCATTGCTTCAAAGAACGATAACACAAGATTTTTTTAATTTTCAGAGAAGGAATAATTAAAGCCTGTTAAGTGTTACCTTGTCTGTTTATCATTGTCAGTAGTATCTGCTCCACGCTCACTTCCAGCAAGATCTATGAAAGACAACTTTCCAACAAGTCGAGCAGGCTTTGACTCAGAACCATCAGCTGATCTCTTGATGGCAAGCTGGAGTATAGCATGAGATCGAGAGGACTCTTCATT
>JAWDEX010000018.1:7472190-7509347 GCA_035221805.1 Trichilia hirta | reverse complement strand
TTCAATAACTGAAATAACTTACTTTCGATCATTTAGGAGATCAAAAACCTTTCCTCCGTATATCTCAAAGAAACTGACATATAATAGAAATCCTTGGCTCCGATGCATCTGGTGCATTAATCTTAAAATATCGTGTGATGCTTTCAAGGGCAATGGTTGCATAGTGTATGTCTTTCCACTCCCTGAAACATGGAAGAAAGAGAAAAACTCATACCTCTGGGCAATGTTACAATGAAAATAAAAGACAAATAGAAAATCCATACCATAGATTGAAATGTACTTCTTTACAAAATAAGTTAAAATTTCACCAAATCACATGTCAAGAACTTGCACAAGTCTTGGTATCCCGATTAAAAATATTTTATCTTTATTTCAAGGTGAGAAAAAAGTTAGGACTAGGCACACAATAATCACCAGAAAATATTCAAGAATAACGTCCAGAATTAATTTATAATTTCTCATATAAGCAATAAAAAAGGTATAAGAAGCATCTAGACTTTTCAAGAAGCAGCAGAAGAAAGAAAAATGTTTAGATGTAAAACAATATATTTAGAGTTATAGACTAGGATAAGATAAAATAATAGAAAAACATTGAAACAAATAGTAAATGCTAAATGCCTATGTACCGATATTATTTGTTATCTGTTCTATGCTTTCAGAATAACCTTTCATATGGATATAATAAAATTGCAATAGAAATATATGTTGTCATTCCCGCATAGACTTTCAAACAGCATATAAAAATTAATTACAACTGTAATATGCGAAAATTTTTTTCCAATGTTTAGGATATCCAACAGGAAGCAGGTTGTAGCATCTAGATATATGTTTCCTCTGAGGACACCCAAAGCACTTGCCTGTTTGCCCATAAGCGAAACAGGTGGCTTTCGTTCTTTGGAAAATTAAGGGGACTATTGGTTCCACAGTCTCAGAATACACCTGCAACGGTGAGAACAGAACTACAGTGAATTGAGTTTAATTGTACAGTAAATGTTAGCCAAGTCTAATCACACACCCACCTCATTATTTGTGACATCTTCATTCAGCACAGCATCAAAAACAAATTCATGTTTCTCGACATATTCTGTCAAGTCCACCTGCTAAGAGCAGTAAATTAGACTCTTGAGGAAAAACAGCGACTAAATCACTCAAATTGCTTATAGCCTTATTTCACATGGAGATATAGAGGAGAGAGATCATCAATAAATATTATTTTAAAAAAGATGACACAGAAAGGAAATATTAGGGTTAAGGTAGAAAGCTATCAAATGCATTTCTGAAAAATTAGCTCAACTTCTAGTTTCTGTTTACAATATCATAAATTCATCTATACTTTGCCAAACTCCACGAAAACTTTGATAGGGAAGAGATGAATACAAAGCATCTGTAAGAATGTTTGTAAAGAGGATGACTCTTCGCATGGAAAAAGAATATGTCCAACAGGTTTGCACCTTCAGTTTTGTTTCATAAACAGTGAGATAATTGGAATGCGGTTGTATGGTGATAATGTCTTCCTCTTTCTTTGCTATTTCTTTTGTGTTCAATGGTCTCTTGCGCACCTGCATTTGACATTAATATTTTCAATTTTCATTATTTAGAAAAGCAGGGTAGTAAGGCATAGCAGACAAACTTGAGAATACTTATATCCTATTAGTTCACTGAACTCAACATGCATTTCATGTCTTTCTTCTTTTACTGAAAAATATAACTAGAAAATTAGCATCTACAACAAGCAATAAATTGTGATTGATGCATTTTTTTAAGTAGAATTCACAGTAACCCATGCTGTAATGATCAATATAAGCATTTAATGGAATCAATAGACATACCACGACTTTGATCTTAGCAACATTGTTGGCTCTTTCCTTATCCCCAGAGAAACTTTTAAGAAGGTTATTCTCTGGCACACCTCTGTTTCGATTTGTTAGTTTGTTGGTGGAGATATATGGCTCAGAATCATCATAACTTTTACCATAAGCTGACTGATGGAGTGAGAATCCTTCATGCGACCTGGCAACTGGCATCTAGTGGTAGTATAAATAAGATATCAATACACAACAAATGTAAATCTTACCCTTCATTAAATTATATCTATCACTACAAGAGACAGGTAGAATTCAGATATCCTAAAATTTGATCTCTCACACCATCATTATATAAGCTTTGACCTCAATGACTGAACAATAACCGCAATTCCCGCCATGGAAATAGCAATTAAAAATAGAAACTGTTTCAATTGAAGACAGGCAAAATTTATCCCATACCACCATTATTTAAATAAACTATCCCTGTAACTCAATCAAAATGATCTAATTAATTAAATACAGGTAAATAAATAGGGAAAACATATCTAGCAAAAATTTCTAAAATTTTGGCTAACCTCAGGTAAAAGCTCAGTATCAAAAGAATGCAGATCCAGCAAGCCAGGGCTGAGCTCACTAGGTAACACTTGGTCATCGACATTCTTCCTTAGACTCGATGACCGCGAGCAAAACGGCGGCGTCGCCGGATCCTGTGACTTCCTGCTCGCTCTCCCCCCTCCATAGAAACCGAAATCCTAAACAGTAAGCGAACCGCTTAGTCAAAGTTTTACTGTCAAAAGAAGAATAGCAGTTAAAGATCGAAGAAAACCTGCGAAGAATGAGTATTCGCTGATTGAAGCCATTTCGCGCTGAAGGATGAGTCCAGGAAGTTGTCCGAGTATTGTCGTTGGTGATGCGCTGTCGTATTAGATCTTGAAATCTGTCTTCCAAGCACGCTCATTCTTCTTTCTCTAGAACTTCCGATCAAATTTGTACTCTATCTATATATCAGCTTCAATCCGTTTCAACGTAAACAAACTCTGCCGGCCGTACAGTATATAACAAAGCTTCAACGCTTTCTTTTTCTTCTTTCAACAACATAATAAAAAAAAAACAATTGGACAGATTTTTAAGTTCCACTATTTCTCTTTAAAAAAAGAGTGCGAAGAGAAATCATTTTGAAACTTTGAAAAAGAAGACCGTGGCAACTCTCGAGGACTTCGAACAGTAGTTCGTTTCAGGTTCAGGAATAGAGTTCGCGCGTGTCTACCACCCTCGACATAGAAAGAAGACGACGCGTGGCACCGCCCACTTGGTTTTTCTTTTTCTTTTTTTGGGAATGGATGGAGGGAAGCGGCTGTGTTTGCACGTATTTGGTCTGCGAAGTGGATTCCTGAACCACGCGAACAATTGAGCGCGTGTGTTTAATCGATCAATTGGATCTTTGCTGGTGCTGAAGCGGACAAACTCGAAGCTTGATTGCTTGGTGGAGTGCAAAGTGGTCTTTGTGCACAGTTGTTGGTCCCCGCGTCGTTAGTCCCAGTGCATGGTCCCAGTTTAATCGTTTAGTGAATCGCGGATCTGTGCTTCATGATGCTGTCCGCAATCTTTACCGTAGATCTTGGTCTAATAGTAATGCGTGGAGCCCACTCTTCCTGATTTTAATGGGGGAATCATGAATGGAGTGGGGGTTCAATTCTCAATTAAACGGTTGGGATTTTGGACGGTCCATGTAGGATCTTGAAGATTTTGGGGAACAAGATCAAGTTGTCTCGAATATTAGCAATGGGTGGAGGGTGGGTTAATTTAATTTTAAATGTCGTTTTCAGGCAAAAATTAATGACATTTCAACGTGCTCTTGTTTCCGTACAATGCAAATGTAACCGCAATTCGAATGGAAATTTTTATGTTTGTCCTTGAGGTTTTAAGAAAATATCGTCGCATTAATTTAAAAAATTTTAAGCTTTTAAGTTGTTTTATGTATTAATTACATTGGTGATATTTTTCATATTCATTACTTTATTTTAAAAAATTTTATTTAGTATTATTTTCATTCTCTAGTAGTTATTATATTAATTCCCTTAAAATTATTATTTAGGTCCTGGAGATGCAAATAAAAATATAAATTGTCCATATATATAAAATAAGTCTCTCAACTTAACCAAATTTGATACAGTTGAGTGGGCTATGGGCTATAATTATTTATCTCAAACTTTTATTCTCAATGATATAACACTCATTAAGTTATATTATAATAATTTACTATTCGTTTTTAAGATACTATGCATCTTAAATTTTTATCTTAAATAAATTAACATTTATCAAATAAAAATATATCTTTATAATTTTTAAAATAATTAATTACACTCTCTCATCATTCATTTCATGTAGTGAACGTAGCAAATTTTCATTATTAATATTAAACTTACTCCAATTTCTCTAAAAGCACCACCAAATCATATTTCTAAAAATGTCTGGTACCAACAAATTTGCGGATTCACGAGTAAAATTGTTATCTTTATATAAAAATGATCTCATTATTATATATGTAGATAGATTATTGCTATTATTACAGTAGAACATATTTGTAATTTGGACATCGAACTCTTAAAACTAGTGTTCTAATAATACATATTAAAATTTTTTTCTTATAATAAATGCCTAATATTATATCAGTGAACTATAATATTTAAAAAAAAAAAAAAAATTCTCTTCTTTCCCCATAGTATGGCGTGTGAGTACGTTTTGCAGTCAATTAAGCGTAGACATTGCTCATTCTAGTTGTAAAATTTCAGGCAAAATTATAAATATCAATTCTCCATGAACACCAACTAGAATCTTAGTAATTGAAAAAAATGGTACAATTATCATCTATTTGGTGAATGAAGTCTAATATCTTATACTTTATGTATAAAATATCCCGAACGAAATTTAAGACTTTAAAAATCCAAATTTATAAATTTTATCAAATTATAACAACTAACAATAGAAGGAAATTTGAAGAAGTTCAAAATATCCCGGTTCCACCTCTAAATTATTATGAAATATTTTATTGTGCATTATTTCTTTTGTGATTATGTTTGCGAGACGTAGATCGTGAACCATCTGCCACACGCACCTATCCATTAGAATTTGAATTACAAAAATAGCCGCAGTCATACCTTAGAATAAAATCAACGGTCATTTTGGAATATGTTCGCGAATGGCGAAAGGAGATTTTCAAAATTAATGAATCACAACAAAATCTACAGAAGTTACACCCAATATGTTGAGATGGCCGAGTTGGTCTAAGGCGCCAGATTAAGGTTCTGGTCCGAAAGGGCGTGGGTTCAAATCCCACTCTCAACACCAGCTTTTTACATTCTTAATGGTACTGCAGCTACAAATTCAAAACCCATCTTTTTCAATCCCAACCATTCATTTTACTTTTTCGCTTCTACAAAATCAGGCCAAAGCTTGCAAATTCACAGCCCGCCAGCCCATTTTTGAATCCAAACCATTTTGTTCAAATTCACCAAGAATAGCGAAGGAACCAAACAAAAAAAATGGCGCAAGCCGCTAGGCTAAACCTGAGAATGCAGAAGGAGCTGAAACTTCTACTCACAGATCCACCTCCGGGCGCCTCATTTCCCTTCCTCGACTCCTACTCTGACCTCTCTTCATTGTCCACAATCCATGCTCGTTAGTTTCTCGTATTTTTTGTTACCGCTTTCTCCTAATACTTACAATTGCTGCAATCATTTTACCGTGTGTCTATTTATTTTGGTGTTGCAGAGATTGACGGTCCAGAGGGGACTGTATATGCTAAAGGGGTTTTCGAGGTCAAGGTTCAAATACCTGAAAGGTTAGATTTTTCTATTTCTCGGGGTACTGTTGATATTAGTGATGTTTGTTGAAAATTTTTTTACTTATGGGATGTTTATAGGTACCCGTTTCAGCCTCCTAGTGTGACCTTTGTCACTCCAATTTACCACCCTAATATTGACAATGGAGGCAGAATTTGCCTTGACATTCTCAATCTTCCTCCAAAGGTGAGTCTCATGATTGCGAATTGGACTTTATCCTAATAGAATAGATGTTTCAATTAATTAATAGTTTAGGAATCTTATATTGTGATATAAGTATATGAGTGATAATTTGAATGGCCTGTGACTGTTGAATTGTTATATTTTAACACTTAGTAAATAATCTCTTGCAGTTCATAAACCTATCATGAATTAGACGTAGTAAATAGGAGCAAATTCCAAGTGAAATTGCTATATTTCTGAATTTTCTTGCATTTTATATTTCAGCTCTGTTGCTGCATTTGGCAGCAAATAGTCTGTCACTCGAACTGGAATAGTAATTGTCGGTTGTCTTTCTCAAGAAATTATGAACTTTTAACTTGATTGCCAAACCTAAGACTTTATTTCCATGGTAATGATGGCATAAAATATACTGCTATAGGATTTTAATTTTGTAGGTTGTTTGTTGTTCTGGCAAGGTAAGCGATGTTTATATTGGAACCTTCTTTTTTTATTTATATTATGGAAGCTTGACCTTATAAATTGCATTGCTTATTAGATTTCTTTCAAGTAACTGGTTACTGGGTGAAATCAGTGTTTACACTCTAGGTTTTGTTTTAGAGATCTACTATTCTTACGCCAGTGTTTTTCTAAGGATCACCTAGTTGGGAAATAGTTAAATTGACAAATTGCTTTTGCTTATGTAACAGTGTGAAATTGTGCTTTTTATTTGCATTTTTTAATTGGCTGGAATCCCTAGGCATTTTTCTAGTTATTCAATTAGCTTCATTGTGAAACTGTATAGTTTTATTTTCTTTATAACTCTAATTTATGACAAGGCTCAGGATGTTATTGAAACAGGGGGCATGGCAACCATCATTGAACATTTCAACTGTACTCACTAGCATAGGGTTGTTATTGAGTGAACCAAATCCAGATGATGGCCTAATGCGTGAAGCGGTAAGTGTTGTATGCATGGATTAATTGGGCAACAATGTTAGATAAAGAGATCCTTGATGTGTGATTTTGTTTGAGTGTTGCAGAGCCAGGAGTATAAATATAACAGACAAGCTTTTGACCAAAAAGCAAGATCCATGACTCAGAAATATGCCACGGCAGGAGCTGGTGCAAATAGTAGCAGCACTCAAGGCGTTCAAAACTTGACTCCAGGCATGGTATGTTGACCCATAATTGGTTTAATATTATAATTTGGGATAAGATTTTCCTTATTTCTGATTTTGTTGCTGCAGACAAAATTTTCGGGATCAGAGGAGTGGGGACTTGAAGAATTTGTTTCAAGTCCTAAAGAGCCATGTGGTATTAGCCGGAAGTTGTCATTGGATTGTTCAAGTTCAATCCAAGTTAGGGACTGTGATGCTGAGGTCAGTGAGGTAAATAATGATCTTTTATTTGTCTTGGAAATGAGATGGGACTTAAAGGAACAAGAAAGGCTATACCCATTAGTCTTGCTGACCTATCTTTCTCTATGTTTGAAAACCAGGTGGAAGCTAAAGGAAAAAGAAAGGAAGCAAATGTTACTCTTGATGAATGCAATCTGAGGCAGGAGGAACTATGTGGAACCAGGAGGAAACTATCACTGGGGTCCTCTTGTCAAATTCAGAAGAGAAATGGCCTTGAAAAGGAGAACATAGTGGCAAACCAATCTTCACTCCAGAGGCCCCAAACTAGCCCCACAGCTTCTCCAAGGTCATTCTTGCCCCAGCATAACATCTGCAGTCAGCAAACACATCCGCATCATCAAACCAGTGAATCAACGAATGAAAGCATAAGAATGCCTTGTGACTTTAATCAGGAAAAGTTATCTTTGGACACTTTCCTAGCAAATGATGTTAATAATAAAAAGATGCTTGTTGGATCTCAAATATCGCCCTTTCAGACTCATTCTAATGCATCTTCATCAATGCCCTTGCTTGTTAATAGTAGTGAACTACAGCCTCATGAGGATTTTATCAATAGAATGGGAAATGACTCCTCTCATACTCTGTGTCAGAGGATAAGCTCAGTTGGTAAGAAGCTCTCGCTGAGATTGGAAGGCTCATTTGGGGGACAGGAAAGGGATAATAAGGAGAATGTCGTACCGATTCACAAACTACTAGTCTCAAGACCCAAACGCTCTTCTGGAAAGAGTGGGATCAGGCAGAAGCTGTCTGGTGGTCCTCTGACCCAGTTGCTAGGTAACAATGATAATAATATCCAATTTCTTTCACAGAAACTCTCCATGGATACATATATGTTCTTGCCTTTAGAACAGCCCCATGGATGTAATGAAAAGCAGTGTAGTCTAGATGATGATGCAAAAGTTACAGGGGAAACTGAGCAACAAAAAATAGATGAATCACCAATGCCTGAAGAAGTGATAGTTCTGGATAGTGAAGACAGTGAGGAGGAGAGTGATGGAGCTTTGAGGTCCAAATTGCTGCTGACAGGGAAGCGCAGGGTGGACCGGAGAGCTAAAGCATGAAACTGAGATGGTTTCTGAATAAGTTACTCTGTGAATGGGTTTTTCAATAACAAGCTTGCGCTGTTATTTTTTAGAATGCCCGCTAACAGATGTCTTTCTAATGCATCCAAATTTTATGGATTATTCCATTTATGCTCTTTGGGTAATTTTGTTTGGTTTTTAATGTTTACTGAAAAGATATCATGCCCGATAAATTTATAGTTTTCTGTTTCGCCATCAATTATAGTAAGCTAAGGTATTTTAGAAGGGGTGACAATAATGTTTAATATGATGATGATGATGGTGTGAATATGATATCACGTGGGCAATATACGCAAGTACTTAAAGCATTGTTATGACAGGAGTTTCAAAAAATATTTAGAAGCCTTAACCAGAAGCTCGCATACAGTATGTATGATGTAAAAACGCATTCCGTCTACTGAAATGAAACAAACGCTAAAACGAAATGAACCTTGTGGTTGTGGAACTAGAAATGAGGCCACTGATATTCATGACTAATAAGAATAGCATTCAAAATTGAGAAAACTATCATCCAAGTTAATATTATGCTGACGTCCTCCAAAATGTCCAAAGCTCCCAACCGTTCGTTTAGCATCTGAACTCTCATCCCCACATCTAACGAAAACAGGCTTGGTAAATTGAACCGACTCAGGCTCGGCCCAAACATGAGATGGATAATAATATGAGCAAGTTTGTTGCGAGGTGAGGAGAGGCGGTTGAAGAACCGATGGCGTCGTTTTGCTGTCTGCATACTGCATTGACGTCGAAAGCCCTGACAATTGTTCCTCCACATGAACCATTCACGTCATCGTCGTCGGCTTCAGCCAGACACAGTTTCCGCTGCTCACTTGTATCCGTACCGATGTTTCGTTCGAACCGTCTGATTTTAAATTACCGGAGAGCACAGAGACAGGTGGTGCGTATGGCACCCGAGGAAGAGAAATTGACTCGACGAAATCCACTCGACTTCCCTATCGTAAGATTAACTGATTTAATTTTGCTCTCGAAATTCAAATTCTTTTATTTATCTATTTAATCTTTTGATCTTTATTTTTTCCTTGAGTTGTAAATTGTTAAGCTTAAATTTAGAAATTTCGGCTAGGCAAGGTGCTGGTTTTGTAATTTGATTACCAAATTTAATATAAAGATTGAAAATGATATATATTTTTTTCCAACCTATAATTATTCATGAAATTCAACTCTTTATCCCTGAGTAGCTCCTTTCAAAAGGGTTACTCTGTTCAATTAATAATTTTCACTATTCAATTAATAAGCTTCGCTATTGGTCTGTTGTACAAAAGTCCATGTAATTTATTAAAATAGGAATAGCATTTTGAAAACATAATTGGAGGCATGAATTGGCTACTGTTTTTAATTTTCTTAAATCTTTGGAGATTGGAATTTGCCAAGAGCGCCATTTAAAAGAGCTTTCAAATAAACAAGAGCCAACTGTTTTTACTGTTTAGCCTGTGGGTAAAATAATTTATGAAAATATATCAATGTTGGTTTAAGTAATTGTTCAAAATGTTTAATTTTGGATTTGTGAGGATGTCCTTCCATACAGCTCCAATTGCCTTCTTACTGGGAAATGTTTTCTGGAAAGCTCTCAAAGACATTGATTTATGGCTTGCTTAGTTGAATGATTTAATCTGTTACAAAATCATTAATTGATACTAAATGGTTGGTTATGAAGTGAACTCTCTAGAGAAACACCAGTAGATTCTTGGTTTTTGTTATGCAATTACGTAGCCTTTAGTGAATTGAATTTTTGAGAAGTTTGTTTAATTGAAATTTAATTGTAATAGGTTTAGTCTTGTGATCTGAACTTCGATTGTAGGATGTGTATGGTAAACAATGTCTGTTAATTTATATGGCAGGAGTGGGAGAGGCCCAAGCCTGGTCGTAGACCTGATATATTTCCGCAATTTAGTCCAATGAAAACACCGTTACCTCCACCATTGCCATGCGATCCTCCAGAAGAAGACGAGGAAGAGGAAGAAAAGAAAGAGGAAGAGGAGGAAGATCCTGAGAAGGAAGAAGCAGAGAAGCCAGAAATACAGTAGTATTACGTTGTCTATGGAGCTGGATTTTAAGTTCATTTAGATGGAGGGTGTCACTAATTGCTTCATATGCTGAGTGTAAAATGTGGATGGCACAATATTCATCCCAAGGACATATCATGAAAGGTGATGTTCCTCGTATTCTGCTGGACGAGTATTCAGACCTCTCCTTGGAATTTCTTGCAGGATTATATGTAGGCTTTAAGTTCTGTGTGGTAGAGTTTTGAGTATAAGATTTGCTACTCGTATGAGTATTTTGAATGAAATAAGAAGGAAGTCAATATTTCCCCTTTTATTTTATTTTTCTACTGTTTGGTTATATTTGCTATTTAGAGGTTCGTCTTTGGAACATGCTCTACAATTATAACTTCGAAGCTGGAACACTTCAATATCAAACAAAGCTTTCTAGGATAGAGGCACCATATGTCAAATATTATTAGAAAAATGTCTAGTTCCCATAAATGACCAATAATTTTTTTAACTTTTACTATCTATTCTGGAAGTATTGAATTTGAAATTGCAAGAATTTAGATGGCTGTTGTTGAGCTATATGCTATATCATTAATAATTAATGTACGAATATTTTTTAGAGTGAGTTAAATCTAAGTATAATTTTCTCTTTATAACAAAGATGGATATTAAAAGGAGTGCAAACTCTTGAAAGTTATTAAATTAATATAATACAAGTCTATTATTATACTAAACATGACGGTGGTTTATCCAAACGGAACTAGGCATGCTATTGCTATATTTTTTTCTTATAAAATAAATAAATTAACAGAAAACATTGTTTAATCCCTTTTTTATTTTTTATTTTTTCAAAGAAAAGGAAATATTTCGTTCCATAAGAAATTTCATTTTTTGCTATTCATTCTTCAACTTGGATGAGGCCCATGGTGATCATTCTTCACTCTAAGTATGTTGTTTGAATTTGTTTGTATTTTAATTAATACATCTACGAATGCAGCAGTCTCTGACGCCACTGACGTTCTGGTCGTTGGTGAGGTTATTAACATCGCTTGCTAGCGAACCGGCTGCTTCCATTACAACTTTATTATACTACAATGAACGTCTACCTCAGAAATAGAATAATAATAATATCGTGCTGGAGAGATTGGTTCGACACCAGTTCCTTGATCGAGAAAATTAGCTTTTCCACTTTCTAATCAATCAATTGAGATGTTTTGGGTAGATACTCCTTGGATTTGCTTTATTTTTTGGCCCCTTCATAATCAAACTTGTTATCCGTTACCAATAAAATACTATGTATTTATTTGTAGAACCAGAACATTTTTATTTCTAGGAGAAAGTCGAAGGTTGGAAAGGAGTTTGTGTTATTTTCTTATAGTATTTACAAAATTTTAAATACAAAAGTAAAACAAATATTAAAAAAAAAAAGAAGAAAAGAGGGACTTCAAAATTAACGCTAATTCTATTTTCAAGCAAAACAAGCTAATGGAATAACTTTCTTATTTTATGATATATACAAAATCTAATGAATCGAATACGACTAATCCTTTCTTTTATCAAATTAACTAAAAACAAATTTTCAATTAAAATATTGATCGCTTCCATGTCATATTACTCTAATAATACATGAATAATATAGAGTAATTTTCATTTTATTCTTCTTTGGATAAAAGATAAAAATTAAAATCTAGACGATTGGCTGCAATTGCAAGCAGAACAGCTTAGAACAAAATACTGTCGATTGGTCGATTCTCAAGCTGACATGGAATTACATCTGCATGTTCTTTTCTCTCTTTCTGTTTTTGGCAGATGGATTTTTTGGAGTGCAAATTAATCAACAAAAATTTTATCGACCGACTTTCAAACTGAAAAAATTATTTATAAAATCTTTCCTTTGGTTTTACGCATTTATTATATCAATTTGATAATGGAAAAAGACGTGGGATTGATTCTTGCAATTGCCTTCTATTTTCCTTTTCTTTGTAATTTTATTTTCAGGTAGAGGATGAGAGCAAAAATAGAGAAATTATTTTTAATAAAATAAATAGTTATTTTTAACCCATGAAATTTTGCTGACATTTTATTTATTTTTGTGGTATGAAGCAAATAAAATGACCATGTATCCAGCAAAAATTAAAAATAGAAATTTATAAAGAAAAGTTTTGAGTAGGGTTGTCAATCACAGTATGGTTGAGACCGTAAACACAGCCTTACATTTATTTTTACATCAGGACAACACTTCTGCCCTTATGTCTGGTCTGGGTCAAACCAAAAGAAATATAAAAAAATTAAAAATTCATTTAAGGTCCGAACTCCGAGCTTTAATTAAACAATTGAATACCAATCAATACGTGCGGTCCAGCTCAGCAAATCAATCCAAAATAAAGATTACCGATAGCTTTCTCTTCTAATCAAGCGGCAGACGATCCACTTTACAATCAGTACCATTCCCCACCTTATGCGTACCAAATGAAAGGAACCATATTACAATAAATACCCTTCACAACGCATGAAATTCTGAACTGGTCACCTGTAATTCATTTCCAGTCCAAGGGCATTTTTGAAATTAAAAGGTAGAGAAGCATCAATCAGTTGGGCTCAGTCACCCGTAGTCGGCTATCAAAAAGGATATTAAAAACATTGCCACAAAAACACAAATGTCCAAAATGTGATGATTTTGATTTCTCCTCTCATTTCGTCAATGGCGAATCTAACAAAATCTTTATTTTGTGTTCGTATTGAAGGTTTTTTTTTTTTTTTTTTATTTTCTTTAGTTAAAATCTGCAACGGTCACTAAATCCTTTCGAGCTACCGAGACGAAGATGCTAGACGGACTGTTAGGTCGAGGTTTTATCTCCAAATGGTTTGCTCTCTGATCTCTCTATATATCCCAATGTATTTTCATTATGTTTATTTGATATGTTTGAGTGTTATATTTGTTTTTGTTATTAAATATTTGACAGCAATCTTTTGATAAAACTGATCAAGAAGCGGATCGATGTGATTAGAAGAAAGAGGAATGCAACGCAGAAGTTTCTAAAAGAGGATATAGCTGATCTGCTCGCTAATGGACTTGACATCAATGCTTACGACAGGGTAATTTATATTTGTATTTATAGTTTTTCTTAATTTTTTTTACATTTTTTTCTTTTTCAGTGTAAATTAGTCTTGCATTTTCTCTGTTGTTCTTGAGTTGTTTTATTTTTTACTTGTTGTTCTTGAATGTTTTGAAATTTTAGGCTTGTTGGTTTTTGTAGGGCTGTTGTGTCGTTATTTTGTGTCAATTTAAGATCTGAAAGGAGTTTTCATGATTTGCAACGTGGTGAAACAGGCTGAAGGGCTTCTAGTTGAACTGAACGTTTCTTATTGCTATGATTTTATTGAGCAATGCAGCGATTTTGTATTGAAGAGCCTTTCACTCATGCAAAAAATAAGGTAAGAATGATTCTCCTGCTATAGTTGGAGAGTGTTACCATTTCCCTATTCTCTCAAATTCAATTTATTCTGACATGAAGATCTCCAAGTCAATGAGACATGCCAATGTTTGTCCATGTATCTGCGGTTGTATATGCATGGGTATCGGTTTTAGGTCTAAGTCCTGAGCTAGTAATGGTACTAAGTTGGTATAGACAAGTCTGATGCCATTTGTTACTATTCACTTGGTTCAGAATTGCAATTTACACCGGTGAATGTTAGTGGTTTGAAATTACATATTGCTAGTTTAGCTTTTTCTTCGGGAATGACAACAGGATGTCTGTCATAGTTATGTAGAAAATCCAATACAGGCAAGAAGAAATTAGATACTCTATTGAAGTGCATGCTGGAACTCTATTTTGGTTTCCTTTAGCCGTTATATCTTAAAAAGAGTTAAGCATCATTCTGCTGTGCAAATTTCGTGGTTCCAGTTCTTGGATTTTGTCTACGTGATGCACTTTCAATCTATTTGTAAAGACTAATTGCCTAAGGTCGTTGGCTTGTCATATTAATTATATGCTAAATGTGTTAAGGTTCAGTATGCTGTTCATAGTTTATGGTTCTAATTCTTGGAGTTTGTGATTACCTATGTAAAACTGAAGCATGCTGTTTAAACTTGATAGGCAGATGGATATTGATAGATGATGTGATTATATGACTATGTTTGTCCCATTAACAGTCTTATCCTTGTAAGATGCACAACAAAATGGAGTACTAAAGCAAATTCTGTGGGGTTCTGGTTTTGTTTTGTTGTTACATTCATCTTTGTATTTCAAATTGGAGCACTTTTCACCTTTTAGATTTTATTTACATATTAATTTCTCCATGGTTGTTTTTACAGTGCTTGCCCTGTAGACTGCAGAGAGGCTGTATCATCCCTGATGTTTGCTGCTGCAAGATTTTCTGATCTGCCAGAGTTGCGTGGCCTCAGGCAAATATTCCAAGAGAGATATGGGAATTCCTTGCAACACTTCGAGAATAAAGAGGTAGTTTTCTGTAGATCTGTTCTCACCTGAGATGTTATAAATTGATAACCTCATTTTTTATGACTGAACGTCTTAATTCTCATTAATAGTTTGTGGAGAAATTATCTTCAAGACCAGCCCTAATGGATAAAAAGATTCAGTTAATGCAAAATATAGCATCAGAGTTTTCCATAGAATGGGACTCCCAGGATTTTCAACAGAGAATGTCTAGACCCTCTGCATCTGTGGAGGTATGCCCCTCTGTATTTTCCTTTCATGATCGACATCATTATCTGATAGAAAGAGAAAGCAACAATAGAAAATGGTCCAACTCTTTAAACAGTTTTCAGTTGATTGAAAATATTGTTCCATCCTGTTGCTAAGATATTTTCAATCTATTAATATTGATGCAGGACCAACTAAAAAGCTGTGGATCTTTCACTGTCTCCAATCATAAATATAAGCCAATCAATGGCAAGGATACTACACCAAATGAAGCCAAATATGATGTTTCACATAAAGATATGATTGAATGTGCTAGTGAGGGGTATAGATTGCAGAATGGCCAAGAGGCTAATGTCTTAAATAGAAGTGAGCTCCTCTTTCAGCCTAGACAGGTACCGTCAAGCAATGGATTTAAGCCATGTGATGGCAGGGAAGAAAGTATCCTGAAAATGGGCGATCAAGGCATTTCACTCCAAGGAAAGCAAGAAGTCATTGGTGATAAGCATGATGCTTGGAATATAAAGGAGGATACCATCCTAAAAATGGTTAGAGGAGGCAGTTCAACTCATGGAAAAAGAATGGAGTATGTCGATAGTACATCCAAGCCATATGGTGGTAGGGGAAATACCGTACCTGAGAGAGAAAGCAAGGATTGTTCACCTTATGGCAAGCCATTTATTGCTCCTAGTTATACAGTACTTCATGTAAAGAATGAACGAAAGGATCTGCTTGATTCTGAGAGTTGTGGTGGCCAATACGACAACATAAATTTAAGGAAAGTGCAGGAAGAAGAAATAACAAAGTTGAAAACCTACTACAATAGTCCCCTCGTCCCTCCTTATGTCAAATCGAAGGATAGCACTGTCAAATCAAAGGATAACAAATATAGAGCCAATTTAGAATCTTCACATCTTGGCTTCGATGGTTATGGAGTCCCTTCAGTGCATATCAGACCTAATTCTGGTGATAGATTGGAGAAGAACCGATTAGGATCAGATCATCGTGAACTTGAGAGGGAGGTAGTTGGAACCACAAGAGTTAGGAGCCATGATGATGAGAAAGATCATCACTGTGAGGATAATTGTGCTGGTAATTCTATACCAAAACTGAGATCAGTCAGAAGGAGACACCATAAATCAGCATCTGCTCATGACAATATTGGTAATGGTGGTGAGGTGGAAGTTGTAAAAAGAAAATCAAGAAACAGGAGAAGGGACGACACAAGGCGAGGCCTACAAATCTTGTTTGATGATGGACAGTATCAGCACGATGAAGAGGAAAGGAAAATGGATAAACTTTTGATGTATTACAGTACAAAACCATTGACATATGAAGGTGGACTATTGAGAAGAAAGTTCAAAAGTCGCCACAGACTTCATGGGTTCAGCAACGCAGGTGAAACCCCTCAAACTCAAAGTAAAGATATATCTGGTGAGATGTCTGAGATTATTCCTCCTGTTCGATCAATTTCCCTACCTCATGAGCAAACTCCTTCAGAGGCAAAAAAGGTGTTTGCCCGTTCTGCTTCCTTTCAACCAGATAGGTCAAATGAAGCTCGGCATGTGCATCCAAAGTTACCAGATTATGATGATTTAGCTGCCCGTTTTGCAGCCCTGAAAGGGAGGTAAATCATTGAGCAATTGTCCTCCTCATACTCATTGGCACAAGTATCACCAAGTGGTCTGCTTGCTTTTGTTTACTTCGGTTTGATGCTGGCTTTGAAAGAAGAATGGGAGCGTGGTAGTTCATCACCAATGAACAAGGTGCTCCTACGAGTTTGGCTTTCAAGATTTCGGTAATTCAGTAGTAGTAGTAAAGTTCTGCATACATCTGCTCTTATATTCTTTTGTGCTCTTACATTGTATCAACAGCACGTATTCTTTATTTTTGTTCAATGTCCAGAGCTCACAATAATGAGAGTTGTAATATTACATGTAACTGAAAATGATACAAGCTGAAGAAGAGGTTGATTCTACTGTATTGGAGTTCTATTTTCTAACAGCTGTCACACTAAATTTGTTGTCTGCGCTAAGTCTATCACGTTTTCCAATTTTTTTTCTTCTGAAATATGTGTGCCAAGAATGTCATGTTACCCATGAAGAATAGTAGGGAATTCTCTCGTTCGTAACGAATTGCCACAACAATCTTTAGTCCTTGGTACTTTTGTCTTCTTTTGATTTCAGTTTGTGGTGGTGTGGTGCTGCAATTGACCATTATGACCTTGATCAGTTGAGAGCCTAAAATTTTCTTAAATTCCCCATACCCTATGCCCTCAACGATTCTCTTCAGCGTTCTCTATATCCTTTCCTTGTCAAAAGGTTATGACTGTTTCCCGCCAAAAAGTCTTCTCGCTCTTCCTTTATTACTGCCAATCTTTTACTGCTCCATTCCATACTTCACAGAGAGAAAGAGGCAGAGCATCCAAAACAGGGAGGCAGAGATGAAGGGCACATCCAAAGTAATACTGGGGGCAACACTATTAATGGTGGTGAGCCTCGCTATTGTGTTAGGTCTGGTCCTAGTTATGTTAGTTGAACTTTACTGCTCTCTATTACTCCGCAGGCGTCAGTTCAGAACCACCAACACTAATACCGCCACAACCACCACGAACACTTCTTCTCAGCCAACACAAACCCAAGAACAATCAGCTAGCCCTCTCAGTAGTTTCTATGCTCAGGGTGTTCTTGATGCTCCCAGAAGCTTTCTCTTCCCCGCTGATTCTTCCAAAGAAAACAAGGTAGAAATCAAGAACCAAAATTTTCAACTTCATCGTAATGTTCTTGATATCCATTACCAAGAATCAAACAGTTGCCCCCACTGCATAGGTATTTTATCTCCGCCATCCCCATCAACTTCCCTAATCACTTCACCTCAGCCAATTCAAGAAACCACAACTCACGTTGGTTCTAACAATGCTTGTACTGGCAAAGGTCATGGTGGTGGCATTGGCGGGGAGCATTTTGTGTACATATCGAACCCCACTTACGACAATGATGCAAGCAGGTTAAGCAGGGCAGATACTCCGTTCGAAACTCCGGATACATCGCCTTCGCGTTTAGAAGCTGGTGGTTCTTCCGGCGAAGAAGAGATAGTCAAGCCGTCACCATCTAATCCCCATTCAGGGCCAAACACACCACCCTTGACTCCAATGAAGAAACTCCCAGCTGAAGCTTGTTCAGTTTCTTTAAGGGATGCCAGGTCATTAGGCACTTCAGGTAGTGATTCTGTCAGTAACAATGGCCTTTCTTCATCCTCTTCCGGGTCTGCATGCACATCTCCTTCGTGGTGATTGTTCAAAAATCTCCTGCAAAACTAATGTGAAAGTTCTGCACTTTTTTCGTTGGGCTCTTTCCTTTTGGAGTCGGGTTTTTTCTTTTGTGAATACAGTAGTAGAGAAAGTACTGGTGCAGCATATCTTTTGTTTGCAGGCGTGACAATGGCTCATTCACCCAGGCCAAGTGGCCAAACTGAAATTCCTACTCGCTTTCACTCTTTTGCTTTGCAGAATTTCCCTTTGTTTTTATTTCCTTGTGTAAGAGTTTCTGGGAATACGTTTTCCACGTTGATCTGGCAATAGAAAAAGAAACGAGGCTCAGTTTTGTTTTGGGATAATGAAGATGCATGTGAATTGACTAGAAAGAGGGCCTACAAATTGACAAAAGAAAATAAATAAGCAAATAAAAGAAAAATCACTGTTTTCGAGGAGCCCCGAGCACCAATTTCTATGCCAAAGAAACAAAAAGCTATCGCCTGCGAGGGTTTTGTCCACTTGTTACAGAGGACGACTCTTGTAGTTATTGTTATCCATAAGCTATAACGTTGAAGCTTCAATTTCTGGACTGCTCGAATTTATCTAAGCATGTTAATTTATTCATGTATTGCCATAATGATTAGGGCACCTCTTTTGACTTCAGATTCGGACAATGCGCGGCCTGGTAAATTTTTTAAACATTGCCAAAACTTAGCCACAAATTTATTCAAAACCAGGATTTATGCTTTGATTGTGCATATAGATGTTTGTATCTGATCTGAACTTACCATCGAATAAAATGATACCCAATGCAACCTTGCATTGACCATTTTTGGTAGCACGAAAAGCCCGCTGAATTTCCATTTTGAGTAGGTAAAGCAAGGCAATAGACATCAGCTGCCAAGAGAGAGATATTTATTGCTGTCTTCACAGAGCAATCGAAACAATAAGTTCAATCGCAGATACAGTGTATTTATCAAATAACAGGATACAAATAAATAATATGTTTTTCAAGGAATTGAGATCTCCACCAGCAACCACACAAACAACTATTGGCCATTGGGGGATGTAAAAGAATGAAGGCATATGAAAACAAATCACCTGTTTTAGTTCAGTTCAATGTAACCATATCAGGCTACCAAAAGAATGAATTATATAATCTAGTCTTCTCAATATTTTATCCTAAATGCCTCATCGTAATAAAAGCTTTAGACCTGCTTCCAAATCCTGTAAGGTGATGGTACGCAATTCATCGGTGTCTATACAGTCAAAACTGAGCCTAAGATCCAAATTTTCCCTTGCATTGACTAGCATTGGATCCACTAAACCTCCATTCATTTCCTTGCGCTGCTTTTCTGTTGTTTCTCTGTCTATGAGTGCTGCAATTACATCCACGCTACAAGAAGAATGCAAGTTAAACCCATACAACAAGCTATCCTCTGCTTGATCGTTCATCTTTATACAGAGGATCTTGGCCAACTCTTCAGAATTGAAATCACTAAAATGAAAAAACTTGGTCACTCTTCGACAGAAGCCTTCATTAGAAGCAATTACACGCTTCATTGGTTCACTATAGCCAGCAAATATGACTGTAACTTTTCCACTGTCCATGATGGACATGATCTCTTCTAAGGCTTCTATGCCATAGTCCTTATCATCCGATTTCTGCATGGGTATTAATCGATACGCTTCATCCACAAAAAGAATTCCTCCCTCAGCTTCTTTGATCTGGCATTATAGGTCACACATTAGTTTGTTCTCAGTTCATCTCTACCAATGAAAAGTAAATGCATAATTCCTGAAAACAAATGGTGTACCTTTCTTCTAGTCTTTGGCCCGGTATGACCAACAAATTCACCAACCAAATCCGTCCGCTGCACTTCAGTCACCCTGTCAGTTGGTAGAATTCCTACCATATGGAGTAATCTTCCAAGAATTCGAGCTACCATAGTTTTACCTGTTATGTGATTAATCATGTCACTTTCATACTGGACCGAACAAGGTATAACACAATGATAAAATTAAGAATATATACAAATCAACCCACTAAGTTTCAATCCAATAAATTCCTTCTGTTCAAACAAAAATTTTGATCCCTCAAGTGAATATTGAGGAAAGGTTAAATAAAATCATCTTATTTGCAACATAATTATAAGCACACATTTTGAAGTAGTAAATAAATTCAAGAAATAGTAAAAAACTTAACCATATGATAAAAAGAGTGGTACTAGAACATGAGTCTATGAAGTGTAGCTCTTCAGAATGTGAAAGGAAAGAAGGAATACATTTGGTCATCTCCACGCCAATGCGTTGAAGATTCCTTAAATTTGGGTATGAATTTATCACTCTTCTGCACTGACAGATAGTGTATAGACAATCTGAGCTAATAAATGGATGCTCAAGAAACCACTCATGCATTTATGAGATCAAGTCAAAAATTTAAAGGGAGAAATGGTAAAGAAGAAAACAAGCAGCTAAAATTTAAGAAAGTGACAACAAGAATACCAAGTATTTAACAACGATAATGAAAAATCATGAGATAGTTTCCTACAGAAGACGAAGGAAGCAACATGATAGAAGTAGTGGAACATGCCAACAATGACGCATACAAGAAATATTATCATGATTCACAAATAATCAGTAACCATGTACCCGTTCCAGGATTGCCAAGGAATGCCATGTGCGGAGGTCGCCTAGCACCAACTTTCAACCCAAGGGCTCTACGCCTCTCATCCAGAAGCATCCCCCTCACCCATTTCCGAAGTTGTATCTTAAGCTCATGCAAACCCACAATATTTGATAATTCATTTTCAAGTTCATCCATCTTAGCTTTTGTTTCACTGCATACTTCAAGTGCTCTTCTCTTTCGCTGTTCTTCACTGTGCCAGTGCAACAGTTCACGCAACTTTGCACTCCCTGGACCATTTGAGAGATGATCTAGAGGAGTCCTGCCTTCCTGCAAGTAAAAGGTGACACAAATTAGAACTACTTAGAAAGAAAGAAGATTTTAATAATTTAAAACACAATGAGTAATTGCAATCCATGTATAGTATACATTGTCCATAGAACTACAATCAGCATTATACGCGAGTAATGTCTTAACGGTTGAGTAGTCTTCAGATCGAATTGAGTACCAGACAGAAAGGTGCAATGCTGTCATCCCATTCTGTATGTTAAGACAGGAGAACAATAAAGAATTTCAACAAAAAGTTGCACCTTTGACAATCCAACATAAATTGAAAACTCATCCAAAAGCGGAAAATATGTATTTAAAAGAACACACATTAGCTTTGGCTTCAATAAAAGCCCCATGAGCAAGAAGTAACTTTGCCGCTTCATTACACCCGTTCTTTGCCGCCATATGCAATGGAGTTTCTCCATACTGTAAAACTCAACTGATTAGTGTACAAAATGTGATCAAATAATCATATCAAGAGTTAGATGGGTTACTTTAAATGATCTCGTACAATACAAAAATTTCACTCTGGAAAAATTAGAGAACACATGAATTTTACTAACCATGTTTTTTGCCTCTAACTCAACCTTATCACTTCCTGGCCATTCAAGCAGACATTTAACAATTTCAGCCTTGTTGTAACCAGCAGAAACATGAAGGGGTGTCTGTGCCATCTGCATTTCAACCAAATGAAGTGCATAAATAAACTGACAGGCTGCTCACACACTTATTTGACAAGAAATTTCAGGAGATTGAAGTATTAAAATATATGCCAAGAGCATTAAAGTAATACTGTTATCAGACACGGGTAACAGAAACAGAATTCAGACAGATCCGCAAGGAACAAAGTTATTCAACTTAACTCATGAAGAAGTTAGCATTGATCCCTTCCAAAGCATTGCTAACTAAATTACGAGCACTAGAAAATTACATTAACAAGTTCCTCTTCCTGGCCATAATAAAATAATTCAATTACAAAAACCCAGTTGAATTCGCACTAGATCTGTTTCACGTGTACTTGATTGCATAAAACTCCCTCTACTTGTAGTTCTTTATTTATCTACCATAAATCGGGCAATTCCGTTCTAGACTTCGTTGACAGCTACTTCAACAGGCGTTCACACATCAAAATTAAAAGCAAAATATATAAACAGTGAATTGATAGATCACGCGGTAAAATGGATCCAATTTCACACAACAAAAGAATCCACGAACAAATGTCAAAAAAACTGAGTAGGAAATTAAATGAACAACATTTGAAAAAATTACACAACAAATTTGTTTCTTTGAGTTTATTTTCAAGAACATAAAGAAGCAAATATCTTACAACGGGATTTCTTTCATTGAGAAGAGAAGGGTTGTCCCGAAGTAGCTTCTGGAAGCCGAGAAAATCCCCAACCTGCGCGCAGCCATGGATGGTGGCATATTTGCCAGATCTTTTCTGTTGATCCTGATGCTTCTGCATATCTACGTAATTGTATTCTATGTTTAATGGCGTTTATTAATTTTCTCTAACAGAAAAAGCATGGAAGCAACCTGTTAAGTATAGGCCAGGTGTGAAGGAATTTTATCCCCCAATTCGACTTTTGCGATTTTTTCTAAAAACACTGTTTAGCTCTGTTTGTCCAACGCGGGTTGCTGGCAGTGTCGCTTTCACTTTCTTTCTTCTGTTCCCATAATGACTTTAATGCCCTTCAACGTATAAATATTATATTGCAGGCCTTAAATTCTCATGCAAATTGTCCAGTTCAGGGGTCTAAATGCGAATGTCTAATTAGTTTGGGTTTGCATGAGCACCGTCCCGTGGACGAAAAGCAGCCATCTCTCCACTTCTGCTTAACGGATAATAACATCCAGATTTCTGATATTTATGTTTTCATTTATAATATCATAAAATTTTAATTTGTATCAAATAGGTCCCCAAATGGCTAATGAAAAACTCCAAGGAAATAGCTGCAAATATAGTTTAGTAGTATAACCTTCAATATTATGAATGTCAATTTAGTCATTTAGTAAGAGTTAGGTATTTATTTGGCACAAACAGACATACATATGACCTGAATGTTATTATCTCAAATAGTTTTGGCATGTGCTTTTTGCAACACAAAGCATGGATGTGAAATTAACAAATTAAATTATAATTTTATTTTGAAAATGAGTAATATTCTATCACAATTTGTTGTGTTTCCTTATAGAATGTGAAATTAACAAATAAAAGTTACAAAATGTTAAACCTCTAATAATATTGTGTATTAATAACTAAGTATGCCTACGTGGATCATGCATTATTATAGTGCATGATTTTGAATTAAAAATTGTGTTGTTATTATTTGTCACTTATTATCATAGTAATAATTGATACTTTGCTCGACGTACGAATTAAAAAAAATATAAATATATGTGTGTGCGTGCGTGTGTGTGTGTGTGTGTGTGTGTGTGTGTGTGTGTTGTCCTTTGATTTTTCAATGCCCATTTGCTGTTGTCTAGTAAGCTAACTCCGTAGGAGGCTGCAACTGTCGTCGATTTTTTGACTTCTTGGATTGATATGCATCGAGAGTCCAATTACTAGCAAACATCATTAATGGGCTTTCTATTCGACCTAACTTAAAATTATTAGTTGTGAATGGGCTTTCAGTACGGCTAAAAATAAAATTACAAGGGGTGACGTGTTATTAAACTTGGTCTATTACTTTTATCCATTTAGAAGGATCCATTGCCATCAACATGTTGCCGTGCTACATATACTTAACTGGAGTTGACGAAACTCTGTATTTTGATTCATTGTGTATACACCGAACAACTACCAAACACATGAAAAAATAATATAAAATAAAAAATAAAAATTCAAGGGACAAAACAATGTTCAACAATATCGTTGTATTGTATTGTATTAATTTTATATTTATTTAGCTAAAATATTATTTGCATAATAACAAAATACGATGAAAATTGATCCATAGCTTGGACATACAGAATTTGTATTAATATTGAATTTTATGCAATGATAAAATTGTACTTGATATGATGAAAATGAATTTTAACTAGACCCACCACTTAGGACATACAAACAAACAAATAAACAAGTCAAAATTAACAGCTTTGGACATATTAAATTTGCACTAATATTGAATTTTATGCAATGATAAGATTGTGCTCAATATGATATTGGGACCAACTGCTTAGTACGTACAAACAAACAACTCAATTTAAATTATGATAACGGGATGTGCCTTGAATAAAAGCTTAAACGCATACTGTCTTGTTATTATAATATTTAAAAAATATATTTTTTATTTAAATAATATTATATGTTCTAAATTTTAATCTTAAACACATTCATTGATTGAATATAAAATTCTTATAATCTTTTTAAAAAATTAATCACATTATTAATAATATATTTTATTTTCTACATTTTATGACATGAAATTAAGTTAATTCTTTATTTATACACGTGAAAAAATTTTAAGCAGAAATGTATGCACTAATGAAATAAGAGGCAACCCAATTCAATAAGACATGAAGGGTATTCTTAACTGGCCCACTTTCAACTCCTCTGCGTGGTTGGACCAGCCGGCATTGCTTTTAATTTCAACCGAAGCCAAGAGAAGTGTCACAAAATATTAGCGACTGAAACTCTGATTACTCAACACACTAATCTCATTTTTCGGACGACAATGCGTGAAAGTGTCGTCTTCTTCCAAAAGCGACACCGACTTTCAGACCCACAAAGACACGTGGGCAAAGATGAGGTTGCTGTAACGTGTGGTCGTCACATTGCTCCATCTCCCGGGATCTTTCAACGAATCTAACTTCTTTTGCTTCGTTAGTTTGGAGATTTTTTTTTTTTTTTTTAAATTGATCTTCAGGAAACAGAAACCATTACGAACATTTCCTGAAAATTCGGGATTAGGAAAAGTTACATGAACTTTTCCTTAAATCTCAATCTCTTTACAAGATGACTGCTACACCGACGAAACTTCACATATGCCCACAAGCCATAGATCACTTTTGTTTTAAGGACCGCCGCAGAGGCAATCCCAGAACGTTTTTTTATAGTTTCGGTTTAGGTGTACATAAAGGCCGATATGGATTGCATATGAAGCCCTGCAGGTCTTTGAAGAACGATGATAGAGAAGATAAAAAGATGGAAAGTGAAAAGCACAGTGGAATGTTGACGGAAAATGAAATGAAATTGAAGAAGGAAAGTGGGTTTTGGAGTTGTTTAAAACATGTTATTTTTCGAGTTGGTCGGTCGAATTCGCAATCGAGTTACGAGTATAGTAAGGCTGTGGATAAAGTCGAGGAGGTTTTCTCTTCGGTAATTTATATATTTATTCATTTTGAGTGAATTGCTTGGCTAATTATGCGTTTAAAATTATTTTTGTTTTGGGTGGTTTATTTATTTAATGAGCTTATTTGTTTTCGTGGAGTTGAATTCCGCTTTGGCTGTTGAGGAAACGTACTGAAAGGCAGATAAGATCAAATAATTATTCATGGAAGTCTCCTAACTAACACTAATTCAATTATTAGGCTTGATTAGGTTTGGGGAACGAATGAATACAAACTTAAGAGAGAACGTGTTTGTTCTTTAACTCAAACTGGCCTGGTGTTAAAGCACTGAGTTTTTATTTCATGTTGGGCTAGCATTAACTTTACCTACTTTTCTCCGGTGACCCAGATTGCCATACAAGTTGGAAGATATATTGTGACAATGATGAGCACTGGAGTTGTGCTTGCTGTTGGTTTTCAGTTGTCAGGTCAGTTTACGTGCATTTTTGGTACTATCTGTACGTTGATATAATTGATTCAGGAAAAAACAACACGAGATGTGAATTGATTTAGCTTTCCTAATACCTATAAAATTAATTGATGTTCCTTCTATGGAAAATCACTTGTCTGCAAATTTGTTGAAGGCGGAGACAGCCAGATGAACGATCTGATATGGTATAGCTGGCTTGGTGGAATTATTATTGGAACTATGATAGGAGCTAATATGGTTCTAGAAGAGCACTGTCGAGCTGGTCCAAGAAATGTTGTTGTTACTGGAAGGTACTTTTCCCCACTCTCTCCATTTCTGTGTTTGTTGCATAGTTACCGATGGTGATGTATTGACTTGATTGTTGATGCTTGAACAAATATATGATTGGATGTTTCTTCGTTAAAGTTATAAAATCTTTAGACCTTAGATTTGCTGGCTATATAGCTAAAGAATTTCAGTTGCATCTAATCTGAATTTTTGTATAGATGTATGCTTATTTTTTGGTGATATGGAGAAGCTACGTTTTATGTTGTTGTTGCATGTTTTAACTGGGTGTAGTACGAGGGGTCTAGGAAAAGCACTCGCCCGAGAATTTCTTCTTTCTGGAGATAGAGTGGTTGTTGCTTCACGCAGGTGCTTCTTTTTTTAGCTTATAAATGCATCATCGTGAATAAGTCTCTAATTTCCATCTTTAGATCTCTCATAACACTTCATACATACTTGGATCTTGTGAAAGCAGCCCTGAGTCTGTACATATGACTGTCACAGAGCTTGAGGAGAACCTTAAGGAAGGTATGATGGCCGTGGTTGGCTCCTCTAAGACAAATCTGGCACATGCAAAAGTGGTTGGCATCGCATGTGATGTTTGTAAACTGCCTGATGTGCAGAAATTGGCAAATTTCGCTGTCAGTGAACTTGGTTCTATCGACATATGGGTGAGTAGATTGGCTTATCCACTTGATGCCTGTCTCTTGCAAACATGTTTTTTACTTCAATAGTTTTCATCTTCTGATTTGACTTGTAACTTTTCAACTCCGTTGGCAGATAAATAATGCTGGCACAAATAAAGGTTTTAAACCCCTGCTGCAGTTTACAAATGACGAAATTGAACAGGTATTTGGGATGAAGGATTTTTGGTTTTGCCTTAACAATGTAATATTTTAGAATGATTTTGCTTGCATTTTAAGTTTGCCCGAGTACTCGAAACTTTTGACTAGGGACTGATATTCATCATTGCCTGGTATAGTTTGTAATATTTTTGCCTCGTGGCTGTGGCAGAGTAATCAAACCTGGTTTTGTTCTTTCTCTTCTCTTTCCTGCACTGCTTGTGGCTATCTGTGGCAAAACTATTTAGATTACTTGTAGAAATTTGACCGTGTAATGCTTGAAACATGTTCTCAAATATTTTCTCGGTTGCTTTGCTTTGACATATGCAATTAATCATGGTGATTGTACCTTACTGATCAAATTAGGTTAGCTCTCTCCTACTACGTTTTGCAGATTGTCTCAACAAATCTAGTTGGATCTATTCTTTGCACTCGAGAAGCCATGATGGTGATGAAAAAACAGCCCAAAGGGGGGCACATATTTAATATGGATGGTGCAGGCTCTGGAGGATCTAGTACCCCTCTCACTGCTGTGTAAGTTCCCTTAAGTTTTTGGTTTTATTAGAGATTTTAGTACCATTGTGAGCAAAGGCTTCATGTTGCATAATGAATTTTTGGCAATTGCAACAGCTTGTGAATTTTCACACTTTTGGAGTTTCTGACAGTTGTTTACTTGGTATCCTTTTTTAACTTGTAGCTATGGCTCCACAAAATGTGGTCTTAGGCAGCTTCAAGCGTCCCTTTTGAAGGAGTGTAAGCGGTCCAATGTGGGAGTGCATACAGCCTCTCCAGGCATGGTCCTTACAGACCTGCTCTTAAGGTACTGTGAATTCTTCTATGATTTTTACAAGGCATTTGTTATTCCACGACATGTGTTGTTGAATTTTCATTTTAACATATATGTAATTAATTATTCTGTACCCGATCAAAAAGCTCTCATTAAGATTTTTCTCTCTTACTCCAAATGGCTTGAATTTGCTGACCTTTGTTGTCTTATGAATGTTCATGTTGACTTTTACTGCACCAACCTACGTCAATTGATTTTTCCTTGCACAATGTTTCAGCCTGTGGAATGGTTCTTTATTACTTGATTAATGGTGCTGACTTTGAAAATGCTGCTCTCGGCTTTTCTGCAGTGGCTCAACTGTAAGAAACAAACAAATGTTTAACATAATCTGTGAGTTACCTGAAACTGTGGCAAGGACTTTGGTTCCACGTATACGTGTTATAAAGGGTACAGGGAAGGCTATAAATTACTTGACCCCTCCCAGGATATTACTTGCACTAGTCACTGCATGGCTGCGACGAGGTCGCTGGTTTGATGACCAGGTAATGCCATTCAGTTCTTTATGTTAATATATTTTCCATGCTGCTTCACTAGGAGACACTGTATTTTTCGTTCAAGGAACCTGGTACAGCTAAGGAATCTTGCCTGTGTCTCAACTGCTACATATAATTCTATGGCTGCAAACGTACTTTAATTTGTTATCAACTGCCATGGACGGATTGATATTCAAAAGCTTTCCATTAATTAACTGTTGAGCAATCTGATTTGAGTGATGCATTCATGTTGCTCCAAAGCTGGACTTACATGGTGACAGCGAACTTAGGCCAGTAAACTGTTGTCGGGGAAAAACTTATTCCTGGTATATTTCAGGGAAGGGCGTTGTATGCTGCTGAAGCAGACCGACTTCGTAATTGGGCAGAGAATCGTGCTCGGTTTTCCTTTACAGATGCTATGGAAATGTACACAGAGAACACTTGGATTTCTGTGTTCTCACTTTCTGTGGTTTGTGCCTTTATAATCCTGTCTAGCTCAAGCGGCACATTTCCAGGTACCTGAATCCTTTTACACACAGTTGCCACCAGAAAACATCTGTTCTACATGAAGCTACTTCATTCTGTCTATGGCAAACTGTAATACTTATTCGCTGAAGCAACATTGATATACAATAGAAACGGGCGATGAATATGGATTCCTACCTGCAAGTTTAGGCGCTTAACCATCTGCCAGTGTTGAGTTGTCTCCTTATTAGTTCACAAGTCTCGTGTTTTAACCATTTTACTTAGTGTAGCGTAGTGTCGCGTAGAGTAGTTTAAGGTTCTGTCTACAAAAGAAAACACAAAATTTGGTGACAAATTATTTTGTTGTAACACGTAATCCTTTCATGAAATTGTAATCAAATCATGAACAACCCATGATAAAGGAATGACATTTCATTGTAATGTTGGATACACTTTCATCCGGTTGTCTTTGTTCAGCTTGGAGCTCTCCCTTTACAAGAATTTGTTATTGTGATGAAACGGCCTTCGCTTTATGGGCTTGGGCTTTCCTATAACAAAGTCGTTTTTTGTGGAATCAGTTATCATTGATAGAAGACATCACCATTTTCGCATGACACTCAGCTTCTGCACCTCACCCCTTCAACTCCGCCCTCTGGTCCGGGTAGCTCTACGAGCAATCCACGTGGCATAAGTGCAACATGCTATGAGCAACGTTATATTAGAACGGAATATAGAATCTCAGCTAATCTTACACGCGATGATTAAAAATTTATTTGACAATGTGATGGCTATGGACAGAGGAGTTGGATTGGAATGAATATTCGCCTATTTAGTCAGATGAGAGGAGGAACGAATGTCATGCCACTAATTATGAGACTACCTTATAATAATGAGAAAGTCCATGTGATCTCTCAATTTCATGGGCCCCATTGCCACCCAATTCCAATTCAACTATTGACAACAATGTGAATAAATCACATCTGTGCTGCCCACCAAATCAATATTCAATTCTTAAATCTTTATATTGACATTTCCTTGTTAGTCTTTCTATTTAGGGCAATGCAAATATACATCTCCAAATAATCGTTGCCTTTGAGAATATATATGGCTTGCCTTTTCTTGGCTTGGCCCAAACGTCAAATTTTTGCCGGTCATTCCATTTCAATTTGTGCATGCATAATGCCCACCTCGGATTACTTTGATGTTGTCCAAATTGTTGCTAAACAATTGATGGATTATATTATTTATTTTTACAAAAACAAATTTAATAGCGTTTCTTAAAATTTTGTTTTAATATAAAAATTTCATTTATACAATTACTAAACTCGATTTTCTAATGGGTATGAATTTAACTTAATGTTTTGTAAAAATTATCTTAAATCTCTTTAATTTCCATCTATTTTAAAAATAAGGGGGTCCACTTATAATCTAATCAACCTTTAAAAGAGAGAGAGAGAGAGAGTACCTTTAATTTAATCTATTTAATCAAAAACAATAAAATTTTATAAAAAAAATTGTAGACATTTCATGAAAAATTTATTTTGTTTCAACCTCTATATCGGCCAAGCAAGCAAAAACACCTTCAAACACGCACATAAAGCAGGAATAAAAGACAGGAGAATGGTTGTGTGCACAATTGCAAGTTGGTTTAAGAAAAAAAATAGCTTGTGTATTTTTCCCAATTATTTGCAAAAACATGGATATTTAAGATGTTGGTTGATATTTTCCAAGTAAAATCAATGTTCAAAAGTCCAAACATGCATGCCTTGCCCCAGCTGTGCATGTGCTCTGTCTTCCCAGGTATCTCTTCACCGTCCCAAGCTGACACGCGCACTCACACTTTCTAGATTGCCGGCGCATTCCTCCACCGTCCCTGCCCTTTTGGTTTTCTCAGTGAGAAAAGGTCTCCCTTTCTTTTCCAATTTTTTTTTTTTTTGGACTAAAGTGTTTTTCTCATTTAGGGTCTCCTGACTATTTTAGTCCCTGAGGTTTCTTGAAACAACATTCAAAGATAACATTTTACCAAAAACGACAAGAACATCCATTCATCCCTGCCGTTACATCCACTAAATTTCCATTATTAAATGTAAAGGGATTTTGGTCATTAAAAAAATCATCTAAACTTTTTTTGTTCTTGAAATCATCTTAAAACCGTGAGAAACCGTACAACAGAACTTCAAGGAACAAAGGACCGTAATGAAACATCGAGCATTGCATTCCAAACAAAGCTTAGTAGAGATCACTTCTGAGCAGTCAGTAATCTGCAAACTGATAAAAAAACAAAGACAAGATCATGCAAAAAAAGAAAAGCCAATGTTAGCAATTTACCAAAACTCAGCACCAAACAAATCACTCTCAGATCTCAGAATACCAAAAATCTTACCAAACGTCCAAAGCAAGTAATCAAGTCATCAAATTCCAATACAAAAATCTTGCAAAAACACACTAATTTAATTAAATTGACCTCTTAATCAGTTTTGAATTCCATATATATATATATTTTAACCTTTTTGGACTCTTTATTAAAAAAAAAAAAAAATCTAATATACTCTTATTTACTCTCTTTTAACACCTAATATACATTATTTTACGAGATATATCTGAAAAACCAAACATATAAATTTTAAAACTAAGTACCAAATATGTTTTAATTTAACGGCAGGAATGATATTGTTATATTTGGCAAAACGCTGTCCTTAAATGTTGTTTCAGAAAACCTCAGCGACTAATATGTTGTTACCCCATCTGTAATCAATATAAAAAGAATTATTGTGTAACCAAAATATGAGTGGATCCTAAATTTTATTAGAGGGGAGAAAGAAAAATTAACCAATACTTTTAGAAATATTATTTATCCTCTTGATAAAATATTTATAATATATCCTTTATAGTTTAAAAAATTAATAAATATTTTTTATAATTTATAAAAATGATAAATATTTTTATGTATTCTTTTGAAAGAATATTTTTTGGTCTAAAATTATTGTTATTTAAAGTTAAATAATTAATATTTAATTAAATAATAAATTAATCTGTTAATTTTAAAATTTTAATATTTCAAATTAATTATAATTTTGATTGTACCCTATCCTATACGGTAGATACTGTTGTTTTTAGTGAGAGATTGTTGTTAAATAGTGTTTTAAAAAATCTCGAGACTAAAATGTTGTCACTCGTTTGTAATCAAAATAACAAGACCCATTCCGTAACCAATATACGGGTGGACGATAAATTTTATTAATTATTTGCAATAACGGTCTAACTTTTATTTATTTTTATTGAACACAGATGTTTAATATTATATATATCTATATACCAAATTTAAAATAAAAAATATTTTATTTAATGTCGACAGTTAAACAATTATATTTATATTATTAATTAAATTTTTTTTTATATTTAAATTACAAATTTAAGTCAAATAATTAACCCTTTTATAAATTATAACCTTATAAATAAAATATGAAAAATGCTGAATTATTATAAATGATGTAGAACTTTATATACGCATATTCAAATAAAAACTAAAATGTTCATGTTTATTAAAAAAAGAAGTAATGACAAAATTATAAAATTTCGGATTGTCTTTATTGTTTAGTACAATGGGTCTTTCTCTGTCTTGCAAACAATATAGAGGCAGTTTTAATAATCTTTATCAGTTAATTGAATTTGCTTTGAGCCCTCAAACTCAAAATAAATGTTTCAAAACGTTTTAACTAACGGAAACTTTAATATTCCATCTTAACAACAGGCATCAAGCAATCAACTTCTGGTTTAAAGCTTCTCATAAAAATTATCTTAATTAATATATAGTTTCAATAATTCATAATTATTATCTGAAAAAAAGCAAAAGGATATAATAATATTTGACCATCTAGACAAGACAAAAATCATAATATTCAAACAATTAATTATATATAATATAATATCGTTGTTTCTTTCTTTTATTATTATTATATTGAAGTAAATAAAATTAAATTTATTAAGTTGGAATTTTTATTTAGAATTAGGGAAGATGACATGTCCATATCTGAGCTGGATGAGCAATTAGTGAATAGAAACGTATTGGAATCCAGCTGGGTATTGGCCTTTTACTTAAGAGTAACAAACACTGCTATAATCACATTCAAAAATATATAAAATATATATCTATAGGGGAATTTTATTAATCATATTTTCAAATTATAATTATAATGCTAATGCTTCTTCGTTTGTATCAAGGGAATAGCTTCTCAAAGGAAGCAAAAGGAAATTCTAAATATCGAATAAAATAAAAAAGTATATATGCGGTACAATGAATAGACTGTAGCTTAGCCCAAATTTAAATCGTAATCACATCTTCGAGGGTTAAATGTTTCTTGTCATCTGGCTAACAAAATATATAAATTAACAATTAATTAAATACAAAATATAAAATTTTATAATATTAACAAATATTTTATTTGACAATTATATTATTTTAAATTAGTTATTTCTAAAAATATGTTTATAAAATTAATTATATTTTTTTTGTAAATTCAATGTCGTTCTTAATCTTTTGTAATAGATATGCTATATATTTAGTGTACTTTCTTTTTTTTTTCCTCATATTATAGTAATATATAAATAATTTGAATTCTCAAAGTTAATTTACTAACTACTTACAAACATTATATTATACAATCATGAAATATCTTAAATTTTTATTTTTTATTTTTTAGGATATTAAATTTTAAAGACACGACTGTTATATACATGTATTTGTAAATTTTATATACAATATGTACAAATTTTTAAGTTTTTAAATATATAAATACACTATCCATCAAATTTAATTTTTTTGGTTTGTGTATATGTGTGTGCATTAACTTTTGATCCTTTTAATTTAATAAATTATTATTATCAATAAAATAATAGTTATTTGTTTATTGATTTATTAATAACTGTTCTAAAATAATAATTTTTGTTGGGCTCAATAATATCATTTTATAGAGATTTTACTATTAATGGTAAAATTATATATATATATATATTCTCTCATGAATACCGATCAAGTGCGACGATATAAGAATAATTACTTCAAAAAGGTGTAATGTCATTTTTTGATAAATCCACACTCTCGTGCATAAATGCTTTAAATGTCAACGTTTATGGATCACACGGCTATTTATACTTCACACCGAGCAATTTCATTCTACTATTATATATAGTTATTATAATTTAAACATTCATTGATTCGTGTCTATAATAAAGATGTATTAAAAGTTGTACTAATTTAATTTTGAATGTATACGTTTGAAATTATTTACTGTGATGTATATAGATTGACACTTATTTAAAAAAATATATATATATATATAGGAAGCATTTAATGCGACTTGAATAATACAAAAATTAATAGATATATCGTATATTAAAAAACAATATTATAAAATTTTTGTTTTGTTCGAATTAATATCGTAATATTGTATAATAATTATATGTCTTATATTTTCTTAAAATAAATAAAAATTTACAAGGATAAAATACAAGTAAATTATATAGGAATTACTTTTAGTCAAAAAGCATGAGGCGTCACTATTAATTTTAATTTGCAATCTTGGATGAGTAAGTTTAGAATTAATTAATGGATAGATGACATACAGTAATTTTTTAATATTATTTTATTAAATTTATATAACATAATTTTTTTATTTGTAACATTAACGTATATTCCTTCCAAGTTAGATGGCTAAATCCGATTGCATGAATGTATATGATAATCCTTTTCATCCGAAGCAGATATTTTTTCTTTCTTTCTTTCTCCCTCTTTAGCAAAAATTTCGGCATCATGATAGGAAGATTATAGATAACGATTTTGATGAAAATATGAACTAAAACAACCAATAATCTTAAATACAATAATAAATTGATTTCTAGATTTTGACACATGGATCGCACGGAGCGTGGTGGATGGTCTACTCTTGACATAATTTCATACCTTCGCCGTGTAAGAAAAATTTGCAAAATCAATGACGACTTCGCTTCACCGTCACCCGATGGGATAAAAGAATTGGATTTTTTCTCAGGGACTATGCGGACGAAGATTGAACAAAAGAATTAGAAATTACATTTTGAATAGATTCAGATTAAAAGAGGATATTCATTATTTACTATCAATAACAAATGTCGACGCCCAAGCCTTCATTCGAATGATAGGAGTTTACCATTTAATATATCAGTAATTTAACGAATTTTAATATAAATTTTTGTATTTAAATATTTTTTATTTTAAAATTTTTAACTTATTAACTTGAATGACTTATTAGTTGAGTTTATTGAATGTATTGAATCTTGGATTTAACGTTTGCAAGTGAGAAAGTTTGAATTCAAGTATTTATTTATTGTGATTATCACCAATATTTTAAGATAAAGAGCCAAAAAATAGCAAATATTTTTTGACGGCTCATCAAATTTATAAGTATTGATGGTCTTATACCACTTAAGGTCAACATTAATATTAAAAACACCTTTTAATATTAATGTACAAATATTTTTTAATTAGTAAGAATTTATTATCACACTAGTTTATTATCGTATTTAATATTTAAGCGATTCAACGAGCTGTTGTATTTGTAGAGATATTTGTTATTCTCGTGAATTTTATAGAACCTAAAATTTTTTTATCCGTAACTAAATCGCCTTTTTTATAATCTTATTATTAATTCTTGTAAAAGAGTTATAAATATCATTAAGAGTATTGAAAGACCCAATTATAAGTATGAGATCATAAAAAAATATCTAATTATAAGTAAAAAAATTCTAAATCTTATAAAATTTTATCATAACAACTAATGTCTTTATTGATAGAATAATTTATCAAATCTTGAATACTAGATATGATAATAAATTCTCATGATTGGAAAGAAGGTTTGTGCATTAATAACAAATTAATTATATTTTATTTTATTTAATCTAAAATATTTTAATTTTTGATTAATAAATTTTTTTTTCATTGCACCAAATTAAAATTATAATTCAGATCAAATTGAATTAAATTTTTATATTGACTAATATTTGTTGGTGGATACTTTCTAAAACATTTTGAAAAATTCCAAGTGAAGAAGATTCTACTGCTTAATTACTCCCTCTAATCCCCCTAAAAAACCAACTCCATATTTTAATTAATCCCAGAACGAGTAAGAGGAAATCGCGGCCCAATCGTGTGGGTCCCCGTCTTAAAACTTTTGTCCCAACTGTACAGCCAAGCCAGCAAAAACTCGCTTCTTCTCCTCTCACTCTCTCTCCCATGTGAAAAAAAATAAAAGAAAAAAACTTGGAACTGTCCCGCATCACCCCAAACCAACGGAACCAAGGAACGGCTTTGTTTCCTACTTCTCTGTCTTCTCTTTGTTGCAAAATTTTTGCAATTCCAAAATTCTTTCTCATTATCAGAGAAAAATAAAAATCAAAACAGAGAGAGAAAGAGGAAGAAGACAAACAGATAACCTACAATGTCGACGTCGCCTCCTCCGGGGACCACACCATCGACGCCAGCACCGACGTCTCCACCTTCCAACAACGCTACCTCGCCGCCACCATCCACTCCCTCAGCGCCGCCACCGGCTACTCCAATATCCCCGCCTCCTGCAACTCCAGCATCTCCACCTCCACCTAATACTACATCTCCTACACCACCCTCCACGTCATCACCACCACCTCCTTCCTCTACTGGAACGCCTCCGCCCTCGTCTTCTACGCGGACGAATCCGGTGGCCGGAACTCCTCCCCCGCCTACTGCCAGTTCAGGGAATCCGTCTACACCGACGGTTCGGGGCTCGCCGCCGTCCCCTGCTTCGGCCTCTCCTTCACCCGGGGTTGGTGGTGGTGGGGTGAGTACTGGGTTAGTGGTCGGGTTAGCGATTGGAGGGGTGGCGGTACTTGTGTTGGTTATCTTGTTGTTTTTATGTTGCCGTAAGAAGAGGAGGAGTAGAGATGACGAGGCGGGTTACTATATGCCCCCACCTCCCGCTGGCCCTAAAGGTTCAGCTTTTGATTTATTACTGTTTGCATCTTTGTTTTTGCACAATCCTTTTCATCCTCATTCTAAAATTGATGAAATTCATTGATGTGAATCATTTTTGTGTATTTTCACGAACTGTTTGCGATTTTGTTTTTGATTTAGGATTAAGATTTTACTTATCCTTCGCATGCATGTAATACATTTATATGAATCTTTTTTAATTTGATTTTTGTTTTTTCAATTCCCTCTCTCTCTCTCTCTCTCTCTCTCTCTCTCTCTCTATCTATCTATCTATCTATCTATATATATATATCATGCATGAATCTTTGAAACTG
>JAWDEX010000018.1:7432888-7451044 GCA_035221805.1 Trichilia hirta | reverse complement strand
CTAGAAATATACATAATTTAAGGGAATTAATTATATTCAAAGTATAAAATGATGAATTTAAACTTTAATACTCATACTCTTTTATGTACTCATCAATGAACGTCGATAGTCATATTTTATTGAGTTGGTGAGCATGATAAGCCGGCCATTAGTCAACCATAGTTATGATGTACGCACAGACGATGATGCCATTCATGTATCATTTAATACGTCGATAGCATCTCCATCTAAGAGTAGACCCTAAAAGGTATATCATCATTCTAAATATTACATTTTATCAAATAGTTTACAATTAAAAAAAGTCACATGTTCGTTAACTTGTGCTCTTTTTTTAAATTACACGTCATTCTGTCATATCGTTGAGTTTAAGGCGTTATAAAATGTATGATCGAGGGTCGATCAAGGTTGACGACACATTAACTCAAACTAAGGTGCTTTATATACATCATGTATTGACACATCATGGTCTACTTCATGAGTCTAGTCATTATTCCCCATTGATTATGAGTTTTACTACACTTAAAGCTTCATTAAGAGACAATGCAATCCACTCATCTCAGATTCCTTCTCATTATATAAGTGACATTCTGAGGACTGATTATACTTCAGGTGTACATTAGAGAAAAATTTTATAAGCAATCGTTGCACTTAAAAAGAATTTTGAAGAGTTTGCCTATGTTTATGATGAACGTGCCCACAGACAGAAAAAATGTATGGAATGACTAAAGGATATAGTTGGCAGTTTCATTAAGAAGGCACAATAGTAGACGCGTTCACATAATTCTACGAATTTGGTGGTATGTATATTTTATCGTTAATACTTATATTGAAGTTATGATGGCGATGTGATGTAGTTTTGGTTACTTATATTAGAATTGTGTTGGTATTTACCTGTGATGTTATGTTCATACTTGTGTTAGAGTTGTGCTAATAGTTACTCATGATGTAGTTTTAGCCTTTGTGTTGGTTTTATATTAAAAGTAACATGTGATGTTATATTAATATTTGTATTAGAGTTCTATTGCTGATTGACTTTGATATAGTTTTGGCTCTTGTGTTGAGAGTAACATGTGATATTATATTGATACTTATGATAGAGTTCTATTGGCGATTGGCTTTGATGTAGTTTTAATTACTTGTATTAGAGTTGTATTGGTATTTGCACATGATGTTGTGTTCATACTTATGTTAGAGTTGTTCTAGCGGTTGCCTGTAATTTGATTACATAGTAGTGATTTCTAAAAATGGGTAAAATTTTGCTTTCATAATGTTTATTATTTTTCTGTATAGGATGTTGACAATGAAGATGGGAATGATATTGATGTTGAGGGAGTTGATGCTATTTGTACCGTGACTGAAGATTAATAAGCATCCCTTTCTATTAAAATGGATGACGTGAGTAAGTTTAAACGTAAATACAAGTGAAGTAAGCATACACGAATACTGTACACGAACCCTTTAAAGCAAGATAAGCATTCGATTGGACATACCAGTGATTACGATATTTATTCAATAGGTCCAATTTTAGATGACTTGTTAAAATAATTTCGTGCATGGATGCGAGAAAAAGACAGCTTTATTAAAAGTTGGACTGTCAGAATAACTCCAAAGTGACTTTCAGTTATATGTAAGAAAAAATCGTAGTTAGAAGACACGGTAAGTTACTGATAACTTAACTTTTTCTATGCTTATCAACTTGAATTAAGTGTAACGGTAATAAGATATTTTTTTATTAATTGTTTCTTGTAATAGCACATTAATACATATATTGACATGCTATCCAGACAGCAGATGGTATTTGGTACTACTATGCCTCAAAATTTGACAGCTACATCTACAATATTTTGCGTGAGTTTTTTAAGATGTACAACTTAAGTTAACGTATTAATTATGAACTGTGTTAATTAATTTTGTTTA
Organism: Trichilia hirta; assembly: GCA_035221805.1. Taxonomy (NCBI): domain Eukaryota; kingdom Viridiplantae; phylum Streptophyta; class Magnoliopsida; order Sapindales; family Meliaceae; genus Trichilia; species Trichilia hirta. Next base: position 7,449,127 of record JAWDEX010000018.1, on the reverse strand, counting down.
TTATGCAAATGTTACTTCAGATTGTTTGGGTGAGATTCTTGACTGGAGAGCTAACCGAGGATATATTCTACTCAAATACTGATGTCAAAGCCTGGATAACTGCATAGATAAGTGGTCAATTTAGACCGTGGGCCACATGTGAGGTTTGTTATATTCTATGAAATTTTCAGGGCGAGAACTGGGTGACTTGTACAGTTTCATTTGTTCACTGACATATCATTGTCTACGATTCTTTTCCAAAAGATCACTTTGACAATGAGATTAGTACAATGATGCAGTCACTGTGTGTACTTCTTTTTTATTTACTTTGAGATGCGGAGTTATTTATTGATGTGAGTTCTTTTACATTAAAGTAATCGACTACTGATATACCCTATCAGCATCCAAGATTAGGTGATTGTAGAGTTTTTGTGTATATGTACATACACTATTTATATTTAGATAGGATATTTAATTTTAGTCCAGATGATAGACGATCTCTTAGAAGGATGGTTGGGTTTAATTTATGGTACACTTGAATATTAACTAGCACATAATATTATTATTACATAATTTTGAGCGTTATCTATTGTTTATATCCATATTAAAATTTGAGATTATGTCTATTATCTTAGAAGGGGGATTAGGATTAATTTTGAGCATTACATATTTTGGTTCAAGATTTCTTGGACATTTTAATCCACCATGTCAATCCAATTTTATTTGCTACTATAATATATCAAATTTCAAGCCATAATTAACGTAAATAAAAAATACGAATTTGATATTAAATATTAACAGTATTGGACATATAATTTATTTTGTCTTCGAAATATAATTATATATTTTTAGAATTAACAATAAAGTAATTGTTAATAAATTTTGTATAATATAAACTGTCATCAAATTTAATACAATACTCTTAATAAACTCATTTTAAATAATAATACTCACAGGACAAAGAAATTGTTACGTAGTCAATCATTTGAATTAAAAAAAACGAAAGTATCAGTATCAGCAGGATCTAGTGGACAAGATACAAATGCCACACAACATTTCTATTTAGCATTGAAGTAACCACTTGAATGAAAAAATTCAGTACAAATAATAATAATATCAATAATAATGATAATAGTAGAATGACAAATGAACAATTGAATATAAATAGTAATTAAAAAATTCAAAACAATAGAAGTTGTTATCATTATTACTACAACCCAAATAACAAATTTAATTTAACTAAATATGACAATTTAATTTAGTAAAATAGTTACTTGTTTGAATGCAAAGGAATTGAATTTCTGCATGTTGATCAATTGTGCCCAGTACCTTGGCAACGTGAACACATTCTCCTGACAATCTCTTCTTTGATAGAAGAAATTCGTTGCTTTCTTAGTCAACCTAAAGTCATGTGTTGTTTAAGTGGCTTGACATTAATTTTATTTAATTCAAACGGAATAACTCAATCAATCTTATTACCAATTGGATGAATGGCTTCAGCATATGCTATCATAAACTCTTTTGTAGTATAGTACTTGGAGTATAGAGAATAATACAATAAACATATGTGTCTGCAAATAGAAAGTGCATGAGTGCAAGGAAGTTATTGTAGGTTGAATTGTCTATAACTGCATTTCTTTTGTTCTAAATTAATAATGTTGACTTAACCGTAAACTTTAACTTCAAACTTAAACTGTAAAACGGGCTCGACAATCATATTACGTGACAATGCCAAATTATAATTAATTTTTTTTCTGTGCCGCTTCAATGAGATGACCCTCTCCTGAAACAGCCATCTCCCTGCACTCATAAAATTACTTCTGAAGTACTGACATAATATATTCAGCTAATGATATAATTGGAAGAGAGCATATATTTTAAAGTAACGAATTAATACTCTCAGCAATATTTGTTGTCATGATGAAAATTGTGATCTGACTCATTTTTGAACCCCAACATCAAACTGAAGGTAGTCAGCCGCCTTTAGATGCATTAACCTTAAATTGGACATATATTTATTGAACTCACGAACTCGATAAACTTTAGTAACTAAAAAATATGCTTGCATGAAAGTATCAATCTTCCATGCTTACATCTTGTACTTTGCTTTTATATTTTTAGATATATGGTAGGTACAAAATCCATAACTGCATCTGTAAAAACTGTGTTGATTCTCTTTTCAATACTAAAGTGTATATCAGATATAAACACTAAATGTTCTATATGGCTTATGGCTTCACGAAGTTTTAATAAAACCACTGCCATAAAGTATTATTCTCCGAATCACTGAAACTAAAACCAAAGGAAAAAATTTGATCATTTTCATTCATAGCAGCTGCCACAACCAAGGTTCTACATATATTCCTTTTAAAAATGTTCTATCAATGACTATCACCGGCCGAATATTGTTACGAAATTTCCTGATACATGATCTAATAGATATGAAAAAGTATAAAAAATGGTCTTCGTCATCCATTTTAAAAGGAATGAATAAACTAGAATTTTTCTCTTGTAGCACATGACAGTACTTTGGGAGTGCCTTAAAAAATTCAACAGGATCTTCAGCTATAAGTATCAAAGCTTCTTCTTTACTATGCCATGTCTTAGAATATGATAAACGCATCCCATACTCTCTTTGAATGTCATCCAGAATATTTTTTGGTGTGTAAACATGATTGACATCTGTAAACTTATCTTTAATCAACTGCCCAATTAATTAAGGGGTTGCTTGCCCGTGTCCATCTTGCAATTGATTATTTTGACAATTATGAGTTGTAACCATACCAGTAACTTAAAAGTATGTATCATTCTCAGTCTTTGTTGCACAAACTTGCCATTTACAATTGTCAAACCTGTACTTTGTCTTAAAACGGTCTATAGACGATTTGGACACTATTATTTTATAATAATTTTTTGTGGCTATAAGGCCCAATTTGTCACGCAATTCCTGCTTCATATTAAAAAGCTACCCAATACATATATCGCTTGATTCAGAAATTGATGAACTTTCGTTTGACATGATTGTAACTGGTGGTATAGGTGACAAATAACTGAAGGACTGGCTTGATGATAATGCTTACATTATTTTCTTGTATACCACGGCGTGCATTAATGTCTCCCTCATCATTTCTATATTCGTGAAGAAATCATTATCACTAAAATCGAATAAAATACCGTAATACATTTGCTTTTGTTCTCTCTGTTATGGATTATAAGGATCAATAGTTGGTGGCTTTTTAATTCCTGTTGTTTGATAATAATGCTCTTGAATTTTAGAATTATTATAATAATATTGCCCCGGGTACTGAGATTGATATGTTAATGGGGTATTACTTTTACTGGAGGACCTAAATAGCAATATAGGAACTTCACTAGTAGTTCGATGTGGCAAAGTATTTTTCTTACTTAAATTTGCATTATTGACATATTCTACAGTTATAAACAAAGGACAATATTTTCTCATGCTTGAAATATAAGTTAAATTATTGGCATTGATAAAAGCATGAAAATTAAATTTATTGTTGATATTTGCTATAATTTAAGATTTTACTAATGGTCGTGAGCTCTTCATAACTATTGTTTTTATCTTAATTTTGAACTCAACAAGATTAATCTCAAATATCTCGTACAACTTTTGCATAAATTATTCATAACTGATGGTTTCTTCAACGCAACACGGTATGATCGATCTATCATTATATACTTCGTTCTCATTTGAGGTTAGTTCCCACAAATCTCCATACCGAATTATAATCGTTAGTGATGCCGACATAACTGTAAAAGAATTTAGAATAAAATTAGTTATAAGAAAATAATTATTTAATTGTATTTTTGCATTAATATACCTAAGTATAAATTAATTTAAGTTAATATACATAATATAATTCTACATTAATTGAGTTTAATAATAATAATAAGAAGAATATATTAATTATTAGTTCAAATAATTATTTATTTTTTTAAGATTTTTAAAAATTGAAATCTTCAAATACACATTTAGAAGTGCATACATTTTTGAGTGCAATGCATACTCGAAAGTATATTATTATAATAATATATTAATTATTAGTTTAAATAATTATTTATTTTTTCAAGATTTTTAAAAATTGAAATATTCAAATACACACTTGAAGGTGTGTACACTTTTAAGTACAATGCACACTCGAAAATGCATGCACTTTCAAGTGTGCATTGCACTCGAAAGTGTTCTTCGTCACTCTATATATAATTTTTACCAGCATAATTTTTCTCATTTATTTTTATTTAATATCTATCCTTAATTTTTTATGAGTAAACATATTCAATTAATTTGTCAACAATAAACTCAAATTAAGTTATCATTCTTTATTTTAACTCATTAATGTTAATTCACATTAATCAGAATTTATCAATAATAATATTTTATTTTTAAATATAATATATTAATAATAATTAATATATTTATTAAAATTAAAAAATAAATTTTAATTTATTTTTTAAATTTTCGATATGCGTAAGTGAATTGAGAGAATTTAGAGATAAATTAATGTGAAATAATAATTAAATAAAAATAAATTTTATTTTAAATATTTTTAATTTAAAAATAATTTTTTTTTGGAAATAGTAATATAAATTATTATTAATTAAAATTTTAAACAGTAAATATTTTTATAACTTTAGACGGTAGCTAATTTTAATTAATTCCCGCGTATTCGATTTTCTAATAAATCTCAAAATAATTCTGTTTTTATTACCTCCGTACAATATCCAAAATTTAATTTCACAGAGAATTCCTTTGCCTTCGAATCGCAATGGCTTCTCGGAGACGCATGCTTCTCAAAGTTATAATCGTCGGTGACAGTGGGTTTGTTTATTTTGCTTTAAATGTTTGGATGCTGAGAAAATGGAAATTATGCGCGATTTTGGTTCTAATTTACTAAATTTCATCTTAATTTGATGAAGTAATTTAATTAGGCGTAGTTCGGAAGAGAGAATGCTAACCGTAATTCACTTTGTTCGTTTCTACTTTGCATGCCAGTGCTAATCTGGGTGGTTTATTGGATCGAAAGATTGTAGCATGAAATGTTTCATTTTCATTGCATTTTTTTTGGGTTAGTTGAGCTGTATTCTCCTCTAAACTCTGGTCGACTGGAGGGCTAATGAAAATAAAAATGAAAAAAATAAGGAAATTGACAACCACTCAACGTTATTTAGTTGTAAAGTAAGTGTTCCTTCTATATTTGTTGTCGATTTCTAGTTTTATTTTTATTTTTCTGTGTTTGATCGATAACCCGCAACTTTTTTCTTTTTTTTTTTATGTTTGCTTGACAGGGTTGGGAAGACTTCTTTGATGAATCAGTATCCCTAAAATTGCTTACTTTTCAGTATAATATACGAGTGCGTGTGTTACTGTGTTTATACATTATGATAGATTTAGATATGTGATTTGCCTTACACTCAACTCTTAGATATGTGAAGTAATCAGTACAATGCAACCATTGGGGCGGATTTCTTGACCAAAGAAGTCCAATTTGAGGATAGGCTCTTCACCTTGCAGGTTAGCAAGTTGCTTATAATTTTTTTGAACTTGGTCTCTTCGCCTAGATATGCTTTTCATGGTGCTTGTTGCATCCATCTAAGTAATTTTTAGATAAGTTTTTTATTACAGTGCCTGAGCATTGTAATGCCTGTTTGAATTCACATTTCTTGCCAAGTTCTTGAGGCTGTAGAGATATGCGTCAAACAAGCTACAATGTTTGTCCACATCCAGCTACAATAACAGATGCAGATATACATTCTAATCATGTATCTTCTGGCATGCCTTTTGTGGTTGTCTTTTCGTTAGTTTCACTGTGTTGATATACTTCAAATTGGTTATTGAATTTTCTATCACTGATTGCAATCATGTCCTATGTTTGTTTTTAATAATTGTATGAGTGTTATAAGGAATTGGAATCTGTACTATGAAGAGTTCGGAAACTTTGAATGGTAAGGCTCCAATTCCTTTGACAACCTGTCAAATCTCTCTTTCAATGACTTGGCTAAAAGAATCCAAATCATTCTGTCAAGTCAGTGTAATCTGGGGTGAAACCACTTCGACTTCATTAGCTAATCTCTGTCCTTCATGCATCAGCTGTCCTATACTTGCATTTCATGGAATGCTCAGTTGGAGTCAGTAGTATTACTCTTCCTTTTGATTTTTAAATTTCCTAAAGTGTTTTGAATATACTATGATCATAAATTGTTGGAGGAGCAACATAACTTGAGCAAAGTAGATAAACCTAGGAAAATTTATGTAGGGATTTTTTTTTTTTTTCTTTTAGTACTCGGCATAGAAATGTGCTTGAAACCCTCCCTTGGTTGTGACCAATTCTATGTGTATACATACTTTCAGATATGGGATACAGCTGGGCAGGAAAGATTTCAAAGTTTTGGAGTGGCTTTCTATCGCAGTGCAGACTGTTGCGTTCTTGTATATGATGTGAATGTCATGAAATCTTTTGATAATCTCAACAATTGGCGGGAGGAGTTTCTGATTCAGGTAATCATCAATCCATTAACTTCGAGGAATTTCCAAGTTCCATTGGATTAGTGACTCAATGTTTTACATATTTTATTTCTTATCAGGCCAGCCCTTCTGATCCCGAAAACTTCCCATTTGTTGTGTTGGCAAATAAGATAGATGTTGATGGTGGCAATAGGAGAGTGGTAAGATTATTTTTCTTCCTTAAAAAAACATCATTTTCTCCTCCCTATGGAAATATTTTCTTTGTGTAACATCTAAAAATCTATTGCATCATGCCAAATCATAAATTTATTACTGCTTATGCCAAACCTTATAAGTGAAATGAAGTTTTCCTTGTATGATTGGTTCTAAGCATTTCTATAATTTTGAATTTGACCGGGAAACAAGAACGACTTAGTAAGTGGGTCTAATATTGTTCTGGTATTGCTAAAGTGGCCATATACATATGCCTTTGTTATATGATACTCTTGCATTGGATTATTAAGGTGTGTCCAAGAAATTTTCTTGTTTTATTTTCCCTTAACTGTTGATTGTATACCATGTTCAGGTGTTGGAGAAGAAGGCAAAGGCTTGGTGTGCTTCCAAGGGGAATATTCCTTATTTTGAAACGTCTGCCAGAGAAGGTTTCAATGTAGAAGCTGCTTTCCAGTGTCTCGCCAAAAATGCTCTAAAAAATGAACCTGAAGACGAAGTGTAAGTATTCTTGATAAGTATCTTCTAACTTAAATCTGTTCATCTTTTTCAAGTTTCATGCAACTGCCTTTATATTTGTCAATGATGGGGTGCTATATTTTATTTTTATGATGTAGATGGTTATGGGTGATGGATATTGTCATCAGCATTTAGCTCTTCTCCATTAAATATATTATGATTTCATGTTTCTGTCTAAATAATCTCCTTTGTGGACCTACTGTTATTGCTTTGAGTTGGTCAGGACACCGTCCTTATCTGGTGCCCTGCTTACTGTGCATTTACTATCTGCTGAATTTGAATATGTCATAGTCAATTAACTTCCTTGTGCGCCCGCCCTTCTTGAAAGATTCAAAATTTGCTAAGATAAAAATTGCAGCCCTCTTGAAATTCTAGAATTTTTATTTCAAATTACTTGGGACCTTAATATTCATTACGGCTTTCACTGGCCTAAACCCTAAAAGTTTTGCATTTGATACTGGGACGTGCTATTTTGTTGTAAATGCTAATATATTTTGCCCTCTTTTTTTTAATGATGAAGTTACCTACCGGACACCATTGATGCGGGCGAGGGACAGCAGCAGAGATCTTCAGGTTGTGAATGTCAGATGGTGATGGTGGTGGTGGCGGTGGACAGCAGCTGGCTCTGTTGGAATCGGAAGAACGTAAGCAATGGTCTGGTTGCCTTCTAAACCAATTGCCATGCAATAAAAGCAGGGAAGTTTTGAATTTTGTTTTATGTATACTACATGTGTTCGATAGAATTTGATAATGATCTATGAGCTTCTTTACCTTCTACCGCTTGTTTTCATTTTTTTTGGAATCAAATTGCTTTGTGCCATGTGTTGAAATTATTGGATCATTACCAACTTTACCTTTATTATTATTATTATTATTTTAATTTTTAATTTTTTTTTTGTTTATGAATACTAGATTTAGGGTGTTCAACCCATCAAATGTGTCGAATTTGATTAATAGTGCATTCAATTAATCACTTGGGTAGGTTGTAGTTTTTCGCTGAACTTGAAAAATGTGAATAATTTTGTTAAATTTCTTCTAAAATCTATTCCCATTTAATTCATTTATTCACGTTATTATTCGTATAAAACCTATCATTTTTTTCTTCTAAAAGCATACAATTTTTTGGCGAGTACACAGATAATAGTAACTAGCTTCTCTAAACAATACATCAAAAATAAAAAAAAAATAAAAAAAAAGAAGGGTGTAGACAAATCAATGCAATGTTAGGGTGCTAGTACGATATTTTTTATTTTCTAATTTTGAGTAATGTGAGGGTGTGAATAAATGTATTTGAGCTCTATGTAATAGTAGATTATATTCTAAATTGAGGTATAAAATAATATTTTTTTAATGGTAATTAAGAGACTAATAGCTCTTTATTGTTACCTTTAAGTAATATTAGAGACTTAAACTTTTGTCCCCCAAATTTGTGTTTTTTACTGCAATTCAGTGCGATAATCCTTATTAAATACGATTAAAATTTTTTAGTTTAATTCATTTCAATAATCTTTCAAATCCATTTCTATTTATTATCTGACAAGGAGTGCTGACTTTTTGAAAATTTTACAAAGATAAATACATTTTAAATCACTTTTTAAAAAAATGACCACATCGTAAAAGCATTTTCAAATAAAACTAAAAAATTTATGTTTAGACAAAATAATCCTATTACATATCGTTTAAAATACGAGAATTTATTTTTGAGAATATTAAAATTAAAATAAAATTCTTTCAAATCAAATCATAAATTTGAATTCAATTTGGTTAAAAGTTTAGGCTTATGACTATCAAATTTTTTATATAACGGCCTATATTTTATTAAAATTAATTAGCTTTTTTCTTCAAAATTCTTGTTTTATTCAAATGTATGAAATTTAAAAAATTCACTTATAAATTATAATTTAAATGATATTGTTTAATTTAAAACTTACCAGTTTGAGAAAATAGATGAATAATATAATTAAAAACTCGATTGTTCATAAGATTTAAAATTTTTGGAGAGTTATAAAGAGTTTACTTGAGTAGGGCCAACACCCTACTTGAAACATATGGTTTTTTTTTTTTTTTTTTTTTTTTTATTTTATTAAAAATAAAAAAAAAATTAATTTTAAAATATTTTTATTATTTTTATTTTATTAAAAAATTTAAAAATAAATAAATTATAAATAACTAAAATTTAATTTTGATATTTTAATTTTAATTTTTTTTCCTGAAATTGATAGTCAATTTATATTTTTTTAATCAATTAATTCTTTATTTGTACGTTATGTCCAAACTAATGATGAATTGTATGACATTAAGAATAACCAAATTCGAATATTTTTTTAGTATGATGACAATATTATCACCTATGTAGGTTGTAAATATGATAAGAGATAAGTTAACTGGATCGCAGAAGAAAGCTTTTAGACAAATACTGTGAACCTCATCTCTTAAGTCTAGGAGTAATATGGTCATTTTTTAATATATTCATGTGCATACATGTGTATAAATAATAGACAATCGACAAAATACTGAGACTAAATTATTATTTTTGAAAAATAATTTGATAGAGATGATATTTTAAAATCGTAAATATAGGGTCCTAAACAATATTAAATATTAGTTTTACTTTTAGGTGGACTCTAATGATATTTGCTAAATTAGGGAATAAAAATAAAAGGTTGGTCAACCAAGCCACTCTTGTCGGTCGATCGTCAATTGTATGTTCTTTACCTCATTTTTTATTTCATAAGTTGGTCGACCGAGAATGCTTGTCAGTTGATCGTCTTGCTTCGTCATTTTATCTCACTCTGCCTTAATAAGATGGTTGACTAAGGCAACTTGTTAGTTCATTAAGATGCCTTTGTTAATTGACCGAGACAAATTCCCTTAATCAACTATAAGGGAAAACCTCTCTGCCTCATTAAGATGGTTGATTGAGGCTCCATTGTCACCAATCCATGAGTAAAATAACTATCTTAATCCTTTCTAGAATCTTCTTCCTTCTTTATACTTAGAGGCAATTTGGACATTTCATCTCCCAATATATACTCTCTTAAACCTCAAAAATTTCTCATTTCTTCTCCTCCTCCCCTCTCACGTTTCTCTCCCTCTCTTTCCTTCCTTTAAACCCAACACCTTCTCCTATCAATTATTCTAATTTCTTTCAATTTCTGACTTAAATTAACGTGAATTTAGGATATTAAGGATTGAGCACGATTTTACTTAAGAGAAAGTTAAGGTTTTATGTATAAATTGTGGAGTTCTTGAAATCGACGAAGTATTCGACTTTCTAATGTCCTAATCAGGTTACTAATAAAATTTTCAGCATGTTCTAAGTTTAAATTTATAGTATAATCTAATTTATAACCTAAGTTTTATTGTATATTTAGAAAATTCTTGAATTAAGCTTGATTTTGAAAAATTGAGTTAGAGTATATTATTAAAGGATATAATTAGTTATTATTGAGTTAATTTGATCCTAAGAGAATTAGATTAAATTCAAAAAATTCATATTATATAATAAGTTAGAAGCCAAAATATAATTGCAAATTTTTGATAGTGTAATAATGGTCATGGTATTTCATTGGTAAAAATCAGATAAATAGTCCAAAACTTAGTATAATTATTGTGGGATTATATTCAATTAGTGAAATTGAGCATAATTAGTGTAATGAGTATATTCATAGTATGCAAATTTTATTGCATTTATTGGAGGAATAGAAATTGATAAGATTATCAATTGGTATTTGTAAATTATGCACCGATAACTCGAGCAAGCCACTTATTCGATGTAAGAATTCTTAATGAGTGTTTACTTTTTTTTACACAGTGAGTGAATTTTTATATATTTTTCTTTTATTAAATATTTATAAAACTTACCATTTTATAACTGGAAAATAGATTTATGTAGAATTGTTTTATTTAGATATGAATGGCCTGTATTGGTTTTAATACATGTATATGGCTATAAGGTTGAGATTATATAGAAAATGTGAATTTCTTTATATGGTTGATGATGCTTTATTGAAATGAATTGAAATCTAATAATATGTTTATAAATAAATTGTTATTAATTTTTCATATTAATTGTGTATTGATGACATGGACAGTGGATTGATATTGGTGATATAGCCAATGAATCCGATTTGGTATTTACAGTTACAGAAAAAGAGTTTAGAGAAAGAACTACGGAGAGGCTGCCTGAGTGAGTGCACCACAAGCGGGGTAGGTATAAAGAAAGATGATATTATAAAGTGACCCATCTATGGGATATGTCGAAAATAGTTACAAGTATCATCACATGACTATTTGAGATTAATGTCAGTAGAAGGGCTATGTTTTGTCAAAATGAATTTTAAACAATTTTGAATAAAATATTTATATGAATTTAAGATAAAAATACGAGAAAATTCATTAACAATCTCGGGTGATCATTGAAAAAGATGGTTAATTCTAATATTTTTTTAAAACACAGGCTATATTTCAATAAATGTAAATATTTTAAAACTTATTTTGTATGTTTTTTTTAATTTTAGTATTCTTTAAATTAAATTTTTTATTTTGATAATTATATGTAATGATTTACTCACAAAGTATACTTTTGTACACTCACTCTCTCACAATTCAATTTCAAGTAAACTCAAGTCTAATTGAGAGCTTAGAGAAATAGTGCTTGTGTATCAAGTTAAAGCCCTTCAAGTATATTCTTGAATTCGACTCATAGCTTTATATTTTGAGTCCATTGAGATGATTGAAAATAATTGTGTAAGTAATTATTTATGAGTTGTAAACTTATTTATGGCTTATATGTTTTGAATGATTAGTAAACTGAATATTCTATCAATTGTACAAAATGTTCTAAAATGTTTTAGAGAGACAAATTATGACTTTATGATAATAATATAATTTTGGATATGATTTTGAGATTTTCAATTATTTTAGATATGTTATGTTGATGCATATAAAAAGACTAGGCTTTATAGATGCCTCACAGGTTCGAGAGATATATTTTAGGTTTTAGAGAATGTCTCAAAAATTTATGACGATTATCACTTATAAACACTACGGGTGAAAGCGTGATAGATATACTTGGGACATTTCTTGAAGTAGGATATTCATTTTTTAGCACTCTAGTCAACTATACTCTACTTTAAGAGGTTAAAAAATAGACTTTTAATGAGAAGATGTGGTTGAGGTTAGAAGCATGTGCATAAGATTTTGTAGGTAGAAATTTTGCTTAATTATATGCCTATATTTTAGGCCTTATCCAATTTATAAGGGGGATAGTGATCAATTACTGAATCAATATTTTGGTAGCGCACAACATTAACTTTGAACGAGATATAGAAAATTTTTCAAAGCCTAAACTTCACTGTTATTGAAGACATCGAGGCAGTGAAGTTGTCTCTCTATTTTCTTATGGATAGGATGTTGCTTGGGAAGGAGGGGCATTGTTTGGTAGACTTTTGGTTACAAAAATTTGTTAATAATTTGGAGGAGTTTAATCGATATCTGTGGAGAACCATTGCAGAGCAATATTTATATAGGAACTTCAGCCATACAACGATAGGTTAAGTATAGATTTATAAAGACAAAGCAGCTATGCCTAAAAAGGATAGCAGGGAAGACAAAGCAACTGTGCCTAGAGAGGATCGCAGGGAACATATAAATCAATATAACATTGAGGGTTTCTTAACTTTGAGATACATTATGATTTACATACATTTGTTATAAATTCTTATTTATTTATTATTTTTAATTTTAAATAGTTTATACTATATACTATATAAATTTGAATCTTCAAGGTCATAGGATTTGAAGTTTAACAGATTGCCTTATAAATACTTTTTCATTTTAAAACGATAGTATTGGTAAATATTCTTTTTGATTTAATATCCAATATTTATTAATCAACAATATATATATATTTGATAGGTCTTATTTTCATTTCACAACTACTTGTCGGTTCTTCGATCCTAAACACATCCGAAAATGTAATATATATATTGTTCAACAACAATAACGCACATAACGCTTTCGTGCTCTTTTCTGCAACGCCTCAAAATCTCTAATAGTAATCTCTGAAAATGTGTGCCATTACAAGCATCGATCCCGATTAAGAGAAACAGAACAAACTCTATACCATGACAACAAAACTAATTCCGTACAAAATTATCATGAGACTTGTAAAAATATTACAGGAGAATACTTTCAAATCAAAAGACTACATTAATCAAAAAAAGTTAAATCCATCCTTGCTATAAATTGGCCAATCGACTGGAGCCAGATCCTTTCCTCCTCCTCCGTCTCTTTTGTCGGATTCTCCAGAAGCTCAAAAACACCAAAAGCCCTGCCAGACAGCATATTACTAATCTCAACAGAAAATGTAATACCAAACAGAAGATTAACACAGTGCTAAAAAAAAGCTTGAGAGAAAATAAATTGGAAACTTAAAAGATGCTTGCTAACCAGTAACAGCCACAGCTGCAGGCACCAGCCAATGGCTAGCAACCAGAACGGGCATATCAAGCTGCAAATTGTAAGTTTGGGAAGGGGAGAATCATCAGCCCTTTTGTAAAAGAGAGCAATACCCTCATTTTATAATAGAATAATAAAAAGGTACAAAGCTAACAGTATTGCAAGTTTCTTACCTCTTCTCTGTACAGTATACCCAAGTACTTACTTCCCAGAGACTCACTCTTACCTATCTGAGTGTACTTCGGGCGCCTTGACTTGGAAATGTCTATAGTCAAATTCAAACCTCTGCCCAAATCAATAACAGGATAGCCTGGCAACCTTTTATTCCTTCCCCTTACATGTAAATGGTATCCTTTCGTTCCCCAAACCTCAAATCTAGAGTCAGTCCTACAGATGAAATCCTTCCCCATGACAGCAGAATATGTGGAGAAATTTATATCAGTTCTACGAGATGGTAACTGGTTATTATCTTCAGACAAGGGTGTATCTAGCCTACGGGAATCTGAAAAAAGTACTGAATCTCTTGTGTTTGCACTGGTAAAATCTAATATTTTCCTCAGAAGCCAGTAACAATTTGTAACCATATGGCTGCTATCCAAACAATTGGAATCACCATATACAGCAATGCGACCTTCACCCACCTCTAAAAACCCAAGAATGGGGGAGTCAGCCTACATTAGTCATGAAAACCAAAAATTAATTTCCACAATCCAGATTTAGTGAAAATATGATCACATGCATTCTAGTTGCCCCAGAAATGATGTCAACAACTTGTTCAAAAATAAAGTTGGCCTTAAACTGACTACAACAAAACATCTTCCAGGGGTCAGTCTTTCAGAACTGTGTTGTGCTCATTCAATTCAGACAAAGGAATAAGACCAAATAAGATACTCAATTCTTGGGCAACACATGGCCAATTTTTTCATTTTTTTGTATTTTTTTTAAATCTGCAAAAGTATAAATAATTTTGAACAGATAGATAACTGTCAAATCATCATCTGAGCAACTGTGACAATTATATTAAATACCTAGTCAATCTCTTAGTATACAAGTGTTTCCATAGAATTAAAGTTTATAGCATAGAAGTGTTTCCATAGATTTAAAGTTTAGGCTCGCTGCTGTCCCCAACAAAAAAAGGTTTGGTTCATCAACCAACATTGATCCTTCAATCCCCAAAAATCAATGGAAAAAATAAGCTGAAATGTCCACTCACCTTGGTCATGCCAGTCAGCACATTCTGGGTTGCTCCACTCTCTGTGCCATCCAGGAAAGGAAAGCTATGTACATACCCACCTCCTGGAAACCTAACAATATCTGTTCCAGATGCATATCGACTCTGCTCACCATTAATAGAAAAATCACCATTCAAAATCTTATCTCCAAAGGCAATCCCAAATGGGGAAAGAAGATCATTCAATGCTGGAATGTTCGAACCTCCAGTGACTGGAGTCCACCAGCTCCGAGTATTATCATCAAAGAATCTCATCTTTACCATTGTCTCCACATTATACCACTCAGCAAATACTGCTAAACCTAACCCAGTATGAAGAATGTCATCCCTCAGCTTTTCTATCTCTTCCTGGAAGTATTCATCCTCAAGGTCTACAAGCAGGAGTGTCCCGTATTGGTGAGCATCAAAGCATGTAAAAGGAGAACCAAGTGTTTCAACATAATATCCAGAGTCACGTAACATATTAAACATTATGTGAAAATTTGTATGGAGATGATCCCCATGCCAGTCAAGAATATCATTGCGAACATCCAAAGAGTCTCTCGGAATATATCCAGGAGGGTACTTAATACTGTGAAACTGATCCCATAAAACCCGTTTTGCTCTAGGAGGAGTCGGAACTACTTTTAATTTCAGCCGGAGGATGCAGGTACTTCTCCGAGGTCTTTTCTCTCCTTGACCTGGAGGGCTATATACCCTAAGACTTACATTTCCTTCAATCTCTCCTGAGAACTGTGCACCTTCTTCCTTAATCTGCATGTGCAATGCCAGATAACCAGTCCAAGGCCATATTACTTTTGAATAAGTGAAGCGAATATTTAGAAGATTCCCTTCCTCATCTGATGGAAGCCATGTTGGTCGACCATCAATATAGCCAATTACACCCATCCCGTTAAGAATGGTAGCATTAAAAATAACAGGCATTGCACCTGCATAAAGTGGTTGTCTACAAAAGGGCCAGGAATAAGGGCAATCTGCAAAATCAAGAACACTAGGGAAGATGCTTGCACGGGGTTCATAGTTCTTCAGGATTTCATAAGATTCTAACCTGACAAAGAAGTCAAAAAATTAGAACCAATGGTGCTACATGTCTTACTAGTTATGCAAGCATAAACAGCAACAAAAACAACAAATAATTACCCACAACAAAAATGATAAATAAAACAAAATCTGCACTTAAAGCAAGCATATTGATGAGAACTTACAGATCAACTCTTCCTGCTCCTTGCTCATACATGTTCGGGCCAGAAAGCTTTGCAGCCCCCTCAACCAGTGCTTGTTTCATGCTTGCTGGATTTAGAATGTTTTTCCGACTGTGTTTGGGGATAACGCTAACAAGCAGGCATACTGC
>JAWDEX010000018.1:7412041-7427016 GCA_035221805.1 Trichilia hirta | reverse complement strand
GACTATCTAAAGCTAATTTACTTTTTTTTTTCTTTGCTAAATTTTATGTTCTTCAAACTGATCTTACTGCTGATCTGGAAGTAATTGAGTTTGTCTATGATTTACATTATCTACTTGGTTCGTAGTGCTGCCTTACGTTGTATACCTGTATTTGATATCCATACATAGGCTTCCCATTTTCACCTAACAGCCGGTCTCTTACTTTTCAGGTAGCTTTAAGTCCGAACTACAGGCGGTTATTTCTGCCTGTCGAAGAACACGTTCATATGTCGAGCATGTCTGCTCTAATTTGTTAAATGAAACTGTGACTGTCATGGATGTAAGCTTCTTCTGATTACTAACATTTGTACATACATACGTATGTAATCTCACATTTGACTTATAATTGTTATCAGATAATTCTGGATATGTACTTTTCTTCATGTTTTTATATTTACATCTGGCAGCAAGGTTATGCTGTTATTGATCTAGGGATTCTTAACCCATCAAAAATTGAGGACATGTGCTTGTCAAAATTTCTGGCATTGGTCTTGCGGGTAACGCCAGCTATAGTTGGTTGAATGATGCCTTATATCATTTAGGACTTTCTTTATCCAATAATTCTTTTAATCTTTTGGTGATACTATTCTCATCTGGACATTTCAGTTTATTTCTCAAAGGCAAAGGCCAATTAGAGGCAGTACTTCAAAATTGCTATTGGACTACATTCGTACCTTCCCCTGCAAGGTACATTCAATTATACCATTCTATTGGCAATTCTTTTACAGTTTTATGTTGTTTTCTTCTCTATTGTAATAGCTAAAGCTTTCTTAATCATGACATGCGTGACCATAACTCATGGTTTGAAATTTCTGTTCACAATCATCCATGGTATTCTTCTGGATTCTGACTGCGTTGCTGTGTTCTGGAAAAAATTTACAACCTGTCCTTATTTGTTGTTTTTCAAGAATTGAGGGATCCAATTGTTACTACCCCGTTTCATATATTCATGCCTGAATTCTATTGTGTGATCCCTAGATTACAAGACTATCACTGGATATCATCCTTTTCCTGTTACTTCTTTTTCTTCCTTCTGTTGAAAAATTTCCTTTTTCCAGTTACCTTTCCAGATCAACAGATACAAAAGTGAGGAACAGTTTTCAGTTTTTTTTTTTTCTATTTTTTGTATCTGTATTTTATTTACTTAAAGGCCTCTTCCCAACGTTTCTATTAAATGTTTATCATTTTCTAGTTATATTTTTTTGACAATCCTGCAGACCTCCTTTACTGCTGCTGGTTGTTACATGTGTCCAGCTCCTGGGTCCAGAGGCACCAAAGCCCTTGTTTGCTGTTCTGTCGACTCTCCTTTTCCCTCAAAAATGGAATTGTTTCAGACACATTCTAATAGAGAACATAGGCATTGTGTTCCAAATTTGGAGCAGATTATAGCTGATGCAAAATCATATTCATATCACATGGTTCCAGATGCACCAGAACTTCTGTTGGGCATGACGTCTGAGTCCGTTCTAACCGAAGCCAAGAGATTCAATATTCTCAGTGAGTCAACCTACAGGAACATTCTTCTATTACAAAGGGAGGAAAATAAGCATTTTAAACTTAATAATGAAGTTACAGCTGTTTACCAGTCAATGAGTGAAGTTGAATGCGTCAGCTTATATCCAAGTGAACCACTTCAGCCTGGGCAAGTATGTTATTTCATGAACAGGTTCTTTGTCATATGGAAACTGAGCAATGAAACTCCTAGCAATGCATTTCCTGAGGAAGTTCATTGTAATTGGAGTCCAGGAGGGGAAAGGTGGAATGAGCATTGCAGTTCCTGTGTAATTAGTGATAAGAAGGTGGCTGAGGTGCGCTATATGATTGAATCTGACTGGCTCTGTCTTGCCAAGTTGTCAGACGGCCTAAGATTAGGTAATTTACAGCAGGAAAGAGTTCTTGTTGAAGCTAAAACAAAGCAAAAAATGGATACAGACAACCTATGTTTAGATTATGCGAGATTATCAGCAAAAAGAGCTCTGTTATCATTGAAATCTGTCCCAGTCGCTGCAAGAAGAAGTCTTCCTGTCCTAGTCAGTAGCAATGGAAAGTTACTAAGCATCCCAGTAAGTTAATCTGTTTCCGTTGCATACAAACACAATCTTTAGTCTTATTTCTTCTGTGAATCACTTCTCTGCCCAATAGGCAATATTCTCTGAACCCGCTATATAAATTTAAAGAGAATCTCCCATCATTTTTTATTATCTTGCTTGCAAAGATTTTGTGATCATTTTGTTAGTTCAGTACCCTGATCTGGCTGTGTGGGTAAGTTTTCTTTCAGGGTACTTAGTTTTTGTCTGCTCTTATCTGGCACTGCTAGTCCGTGTTTCAGGACCTAACATTCTTTTCTTTTCTTTCTTCATTTCTTTTTTTTCTTTCTTACCAATTTCAGAGCATTAACTTCAATCTTTGCCCTTGCTTGATGGTATCTGCTGAATTCAAGCCGAAAGTACCACTTTGTGGAGGTCATACTTCATTTATCTAGACTCTGTAGTTTCGCACTTTTCCCCTATTTTCGATGGTGATATTCGGTTTCAGGTGTACGAGTTGTCTTACATAAAAATCTGGGAGAATCGTATTATCAAATCTGGATAAAATCATCCTGGAAATGTTATACAGTAGAGTCCAAAAGTGTAAATTCTCACCTCCAATGCAATTAAATTTTTAATTCTTCTGTATTTCTACGTTCCAACCTAAGCCAGACTTTATTATATTGGAAAATTGCATTTCTATATATTACCTAGCGTCTTTAACAAGTGTTGGTATTTGAAGCATTTGAACACCCGATATAGTCCCTAATCCTCTGCATCATCTCCTGAGTTTCTTTTTCCACGCAAGTTAGTTTCTCAAGCAACAATTAAAATTGTTAGAAGTTACGGGTGTTCATATGAATGGATGGTTGAAAAATCCTTGTGACAATGAAATTTGCGGCAGGTAGTGATAGAACTGACACATGTTTTACTCAAATTATTTTAGAGTCAGGAGGATGATACATAAGAGAACTGGAATGCAGAGAAAATGTTTGTGCCTTTAATTGGCTACTGCACTGAATGATTGAAGACAAAAATTTGTACTATCAACATGTTGGAGCTTTAATTTGTAGCTCGACTTATTAGTAACTTCTGTTAACGTATTTTGCAATGCAGCAGAACAATCGGATCTTTTAGGTATATTTACAAATATTAGAGACTACTGTGTGGGCCATTGGCTTTCTGTAATCAAGCCACACTGTTTCAGTCATCTATTAAACTCAATATAAAAGAGATCTCAGGTTTTAATTCTGTATAAGCAATGCTTGATGAATCATTAAATCTCAAAAAGCAATTAAATCACTCCCAAAATCCTTCTCCAAAAATTTCTGCCGGCGTTTGGGTGGTATTTTGTTCTTTGTGGGCTACAGGAAAACTTAGTTGTGAGCTTTGCCAATATGGTTGCTGAAGAGTGAAGAATGCAAGATCGGTGCAAAGGCACTATAAGCCGCCCTTACCTCCTCTTTCATCCAAAGAATGAAAAGATGTGAACCACCGCTTCCAAGCTGCATCCTTTTGTTGCTCAACCCACGACAAAAAAGCACTGTCTAACAAGCAGAAGATGTTAACATAGAGGAGCTGGTATCTTACAGGAACATAACGGAAATTTGCAATTTGAACTATAGGCCATACACCACCCTCCAAAATCAAGGCTGGAAGGAAATCCCTCTTCAAATCTTCCTTCACTAGTGCAGCATTCTTCCCAGCGGAGAATCCCATGTAAGTGAAAAACACAAACAAATCTAAGGGGCCAAAGATGATGCAATCGACTGCAACTTTGGTAGCAACAAACCTTACTGACTTTGGTGGTAGTTGAAGCCTCAGCCTAATAAATCTGTCCAAGCCTTCATACCTATAATGAAAGGTAGATGTGCTAGTGTACAAGTTGACCACAAAAAACTTCCTTATGGCCAAATTTCATAAAACATAAACCGTGCATCTCAAATAAGTTCAAGAACTGTAGTTTCCTGACTAGCAAAAACAAATAGTCGATCTAAACCTAACCCTGTTCTTTTCTGTTGGTTTCCAAATTCAGATAACAGTGTATATTCAATAAAATAATGTTCCTAAATTGATTAATATGCAAGGACGCAATTTCTCATTTGATTGAGTATAGGTATAGTTCACAATTTCTAAGAATTTTCATTCAGTCAAGCAATTCCGGATGCATTTATAGATCACATATTAAAAAGGAAGTTTGAAAATCAAAAGGAAAAAGGGATCCTTTGCCCCAAGTTACTTAGAATACTTTGTAAATCTTTGGAATCTAATTTCAGGTGATCTGCAGAGTGTACTATGTGGCAACCAACACACTATCTATATATAAAGTTAAATAAAGAACGTCTCCAGATCAAACAAGCAACAAGCAGCTTAGAGAAGTTTTATCAATTGGATAATACAAATATCTTTCATTCAGAATCATATACCCATTTCTAATGCAGCCTAAATCCTAGCTCCAACCTGCTAAAACCCATACGAGTTGCCCTGAGCTTTTCTTTTGAAGATTGCTTTTAAAGGTAGCACAGAGTTTACTGCTAACCATTATAAGAAAGATAAGGCTAACCACCTAATTGAGAAAACAGGATCCAGAAACTCACCAGAGATGACCAACAGGTCCAACAAATCCAAATCCAAACATACTTGTGACAGCCACACGTTTCCAGTTGACTTTGAATTTTTCTTCTCCATCCTGTCACATGAAACAAGTATTACGGTCTTAGTACTGCAAAAGAACATTGATACTCGAAATATAACCAGCTTAGATTTTTAGTGGGAAAGATAAAATGTCATTGTAACAATAGCATTTACCAGAAGGCAATGATGATGAAGATGAAATAAAAAAATTGATGTATAACTATAAATTCATAATCAGAGTTGATAACTCTTCTCCTTCTTGACCAGGAGAAAAATCTCAATTTGATTAATAGGAATTATAGATGCAAATTATAGAATGTATGACAGTCATAGTCCAAACCAACTGCGGGCACACAGTTCAAGAATTAAGGATATGAAACGTACATCCGCTGTGCTGCTTATGTACGGTCAGTGCTCAATTAGGCTCGAGCAGTACTGTGGTCTTAAGATCTTGCAGCGAGAAAACATGAGACAGAACAACTTGGTATCTGAAATGGAGGAGCAGGGAACTTGCAACTGAATGACTTAATGTTCTTCCAATTGCAGTTAAGCTTACCATAGTAGGTTATATTTACTAAATGGGGGAAAGTTTCATTCTATATATTCTAAAAGTTCATATTGTTCAGAAAACCAAAGAAAGACTCCTCAGCATTAAAAACCTATCTGCTGACAGCCTCTGCCTACAAGACCGAGGAACTAACTTCCAAAATTACATGAAGAAAATGTACATTATGTTTGAGAAAAGACTAGCCAAAAGGCTTTACAGAGTCAAGGCAGTAATCATGCATTTAGCCTTTAAAAATTGAGCACACACAAAATAAGGCATTGATTATATAAAACCCTAATGATGGGAACAAACACTGACTGAAACCGAAAATGAAGTGGTAGATTTATGCTATTTTTAGTTGGTTTGTGGACAAAGCTTTATGAATTACCTGATTTAAAGTGACAAGCAGAAAGATAGGTCACACAAGAATGCACGGGAGCATGCCCAAACAAGAAGGCATTGTCATTTGCACTTAAATTTCTTGGGTCATTAATCCAGTATGCATTTTATTTATACAACTTAAGCTCAATTTTGTTTTCTGAAAGAAATATTAATCATTTATTGACTCACTTGCAGATTAGGCTGTTGAGTTCATTATAGACATTGAACAATGGATAAAATCGAAGTATCCATAAAGCAGTCACGGGTTATTTTCAACTAAAGCCACACGACACAGCCGCAAGCTGCAAACAGGATTACGAAAAGTATGAGTTGTACCATAAGAGATATTAAAACTACAAGCAGTTTTTCTTTTCCTCCTCTTTAATAAAACAATTGGGATGCACTTAGGTTTCTGATGTCTTATGGAATTGAATTGCCCCCTTAAAAGCCACAAAAACCAGAATACCTACAACAAATGGTAGCACAGCATTTGTTGTGCAATTTTCAGTTGCTACACCATTACTTTGTTGATGGCATCCTCTTCCTTCTACACTCCCATTGTCCATGGTGCATTAGTCAGTAATTGGAATAAAGTTACTTCTAACATTATAGCATTGCTTAAACCATCACCTCTGGTGATGGCTTTTGCATACCATAATACTGTAGTGTAATCATACTTTAAATGGAATTTAAAACACCTTCACTCCTTGACGCAGCCAAATTCACCCAAAGATGTATGCCATATAAATTACTAGTAATTACAAGCAAAAGAGGTAATTTCATTCAGATTCTTGAAGAACAGACACAAGATTAATTAGACAATCAAACAGTCATACAGTCATACCACAACGAAAATTACAAACACTATTAGGCAAAAAATAACGTAATAAAGATATAACATCAAATATGACGATAAAAACAGGACAAGTTTTGAAGTAGCATTCTTAAAGAACTTTCTAGCCCCAAAAGCAAACAATAGCGAAAATCAGAAATTTGGAAATACCCAACTAACAAAATAAATTTATCATGTTGAAATTAGAAAAAAAAAAATCATATACCTTTACTGAGAACAATAAAACAACGAAAGAAAAATAAAATATTGGGGTTTTGAGGGAAGGATAAATAGGGAAGCTCACAGACAATTGAAGCCGATTTTTTGCAGTAGTGTGAGTGATGTATTGAGCAGCAATGTCACCGACACCCCAAAGAAAACCTGAGCTTATGACTTGCGTTTTCAGTGGGTTAACAGCTAAGCAGTTTTGGTACCATTTCCAAAGTTTCAACATTTTTCAAAGGGAATGGTAGAGGAAAAGAGAGGGGG
Source organism: Trichilia hirta (assembly GCA_035221805.1). NCBI lineage: Eukaryota > Viridiplantae > Streptophyta > Magnoliopsida > Sapindales > Meliaceae > Trichilia > Trichilia hirta. The sequence goes on along the minus strand of JAWDEX010000018.1, from coordinate 7,420,067 downwards.
CTGAGATTAAAAGATAGAAGGGCGATAGAGACTTAAGGATTTTGGAAACCTATGTCCTATTGATTAACAACTTGCCAGTTGCCAGAATCTCTGAGTCTTGAGCGATGCACGCAGCCAATCCACTGATTCTGATGAGGCGTTTAAGAATGACTTTTGCTTTAACAATTGAGGTTTTACGGTCAAAGAGAGGCCACTTCAAAAAAAGAAATGGAGGCAGTAAATACAATTAAAATACTTTGATTAGTATTCTTAAAGAATTCAAGATACCATTTAATCAACGACTTATGACAAAATGTATTACAAATAAATCAATCGATTATTTTTTGTGAGAAATGAATTGGTATGCTAATTGAATATAATGGTTGATATTACTAAATACAATATGCTATGGCTATTTATTGTTCTTTTTTTTTTATTTGACCATACGAATATGATGTTCTGATAATTATTAATTTAACATTTAACATTATCAATTTGATTTTTTTATTCAACAATGTATTCACATATATATAATTATGCAATGGTTTTATTCAGACTTCTGTCCTAACATTTTTGTGAGACTCGTTAGGATTTTGCTGTGTTATTATTATCCTATTCCTATCCGTTTATTATTTAATATAGTAAGTTGTAAGAAATGGGCAGGAGCTAAAGTCTCATAATTTTCCTCCGTTTGATGTTATGGTTACAACAACATTATAAGACTTGTTTTTCATATTGTACCGAACCCACATCACCAATATTTTTTTGAAAATTATACCCACACAAAATCCTGTCTCACCTTTGCTATTTTTCTGAGTTATACAACTAACTCTAACTCACCCCGACTATTCTTGACATAAGATGCCAAACTAAATGAAATTTCTTGATTCAGAAATTCCTGATGCTAATTTTCAGAAACCTCCTTCAAATTTGTGGAACCCATAACTTAATAGACTGTTTGTAAGAATTCATAGAAATTTGGTTTATTACAATGTTTGTGTTCCATGCAAATGACTGTTTAAAAGTAATAAAATATCGAAATTAACCTTATTTCGTATTTTTTCTTACAACTTAATAATCATTAAACTTTCTAGTTCAGTGATATATTTATCTTGTAAACTTTTATCTTTAAGCAATGACTAATTATCTTCGAAACATTTTTTTTGATTTCTATTCAATGCTTTCATTAAACATAATAAATTGCAAAAGAAAAAACTCAGAAAACTCCTCTAAAAATATATGATTAAAGGCTTTGGTGTTTGCTTTGAAATACCACACATCTCATATTACTAGCACAATGAATATATTCATTAAAAAATTTAGAAAAAAAAAAAAATTCAAACTTTTTAACTCTAATTTGAACTAAAAATTAATTTTAACTTTGATTTATCTTAGAGTTTTAGTTTTAGTTTTGTTTCTAATTTTTAAATTTTTTTTAATTAAAAAATTATTTTTTATTATAATAGGAGAGAGAATTTTCATAAACATTCTATCAAATTGTGGTTTGCCTTAAATTTCAAGTAGATTTATGAAAATACCCCTTTTTTAATATTACTCGTCAGTTTTTACATTATACTGTATGACTTTTCATTTGGGATGGTAATTCATATATAAAAGTCGTATTTGTGTTTTGTCCCAAGAGGATATAATTAAATTTTGGCAAATAAATATATAATTTATTTATTAATAGTGTTAAAATTATAAATATAAATATAAATACAATTTACTTATTATTTGTGTATTTAGATGAACTATATTTGTGTTACATGATTAAGTACGATCAGATATTATTATTTGTTTAATACAATTTGGTATAATTATCTATCTAGATAAAATTGTTTGATTTAATGTGAATAAATACAGTTAATTCTATAAATATTTTAATTCATTAGATATTAATATAAATTTAATTAAAAATAGATTGATGCAATATTTTAATTTAAAATTTTATATTTAATATAATTATATATTATAACTTATATATAATTTTAAAAAATAAAAAATATTACATTATTAAATAAACAAATTATTGAGTAAATAATTTTAAACACAGATTTAATTATTTATTAATAGTGTTAAAATAACAAATTTAATATGTTTTTTTAATTATTTATATTAATTTTTTAATTTTAATATATTTATTTACATTAAATTAGTGCAAATAATGAGTATGATAATTTAAATTATCACTCTTATTTTATTTTATTTTTTATTTTATTTTATTTTATTTTATTTACGGACCTGTCTCCTTTTGCCTATATTCACTTTAGGCTTTGCAATTTAAATCATAAAGCGCAGGGGACTTCCTATTGGGCCTGCCATACTTTAATAGTTTTACTCATCCAATTAGCTAATGTCACCTAATCTTCATTTTCTCAATTCAAACTTTGAAACAGGATTTTCTTTTTTTTATCTTTCCTGTCACGAAAATCCGCAAATGCTAAAAGGATCCATTGCAATTGCATGGAAGAGTTAATTTTAAAGAATAAAATATAACTACGGTTGACAATGTCAATGCATGCTGGCATGGCAAATCTCCTCCTGCACATCATCTATATATGTACTATTCTTCATCGACCTTTTACAACCGCAAAATATGTAATCCAAAATCTATTTCTGATAATATTTTGTGGATAAGAATCTCCATCTCCAGTAGGTGGCACAACACAAACACTTGGCCACTACATTCCAACCCAAGTGCTGCTACTTCATCAGCTGCATGCACACAACACCCTGCAGACCATGCAGGCTATTCTTTCTCTCTTCCATGCTTTTCAAGCACCCAAATTAACAGGTACACGCCAGAAAACTTGTTCTACTTATTAGTTTTCTCGTGCTGTGAAATTTTTTGAGTGTAGAATTAGCTCGATTATAGAGAGGTATTACTTGTTTTAATAGCTCAAACTCCTCAAGGCTTGATCTCGATCAATGTCGTTGAATTCTTAAAATGTCTCTTTCTCTGTCGTTTTCTTAAGCAACGCTGTCCTGGAAGGCATGTGGGTTGGAATTTTACTGGGTAAATTAAGTTGGTTGTTAGTAGATTGGCATTGCTGCTTTTGGAGCCAGAATGATGTTTTACCACTTTTCAAGTCCAATAAATGCGTGTCTTCAATTTATTTCACATATCTTACTCTGTAACTTACCATTATGTTTCTATGTTACACGCTTATATGTCAAATAAGCCTTAAATCAGGTCTCCATAATTCAAATAGAGAAAATGTGAATTGAAAGTTTTGAAGAATCGGCTTAACTTCTGCATCTTTCTAGCTGATTATTTATTTTCCTGAATAATTGTTGCTTCCTGTCTCTTGAAGAGTAGTAGAGATGTTGAATGGCTCAGAACCCTATATATTTTCTTGATAGTTTTCAATCTTCTTCTATGTAGTTGCTCGTTGTCCTCAACCAACTCTTGTTTCGATTAAGTTTCTTTCTGATTGGGGATTGTCTATGGGTCTAGGGGACATTCGGCTGGCAGGCTCTTATGTATAAAGTATCTGCATGCTTATAAATTGATTTGCGATCTAAACGTAATGAGCAAAAGTTTTGGTGACAATATTCTGGTTATTATTTCTTTCCTTGCATGGGCAATGGACATTATATCTACAGCAACCTTTTGTTATAATCACGGTTGTAACTTGCTTTAATATACGATATACATTTTCAAGATTTGTGAACAAAACTCATTTGGGATTGTGGTGCTTCTGCTTTGCTGTTCCTCCATTCCACAGCAGCTGCGGCTTCAAAGCCACGGCACCTCAATACCAAACCAGGCCATAATTGGCATCTGAGCTATTTGGTTGCCTTGTAAGGAATAATATCAACAAATTGTCTGATTAAAAGAAAAAAAATGGGCTCCTGACAGGCAGAGCTGAAAATTCTTAGAAGTACAGGGTAATGCATTATATGGACAGACATTAGATGATGTTTAGACAGTATTAACTGCATTGTTAAGTGATATTTAGAAGACTTTTACAATTGATTATATTTTAAATGAAATTTTTTAATCTGGCGGATCTGTTTCTAGGCTTCTAGTTTCTTTCTGGCAACATGCACAAGACTACTTCTTGCTTATAAACTTGTTTATGATTTTTTCTAGATTCTGTTTAGGAAACAATTTTTTGATCATCGTTATTGTAAACATGATTGAGATGGAAGACAAATCACTAGTCTCTGTCCATGGTGTGGTGGCCTGAATTTGAATTCCATCAAGATAAGAAGAAGCTTACTCGCTAAGAAAGCTGGGAGAAAAATTTGTCAAGTTGGACTAAGAAAGGGGTCATATCATCATGGGTAAGCACCAAGAGGGAACAACAATGAACAAGCAGCTTGTTGAAGCATCATCAATTGTGGTATTATCTGCATCTTCTTTATTTTAATTACTGAAGTTTTAATTTAGATTAAGTCTCCTGTTTCTGTTCTTATCTCCTGTAATTTGCCTTATTCAAGCTTGTGAAATTGATGTTTGTTGAACAATTAGCCTAAGACCAATAAGTCGTCTATGATTGTCATGTAATTTCTAGTGTTGTATTTTACAATTGTTGCCTATAAAGCTGGAAATACAAGTCTTTCCCTTGACGAGTATGTATTCAAAGAAATGTTTATGTATCCTCTTATTTGGTTTTCATACTTTGGATGATGTCAGCCGAAACTAGTTCTTTGTTTGATAATTGTTGTGTGTACATGCTCATAAGCAGACGTCATAATGATCTAACTATGATTGCCTAGTGGTGATCCTCTTGAACTTCACAGAAACAACATCTGGACGAGAAGGACCAGCTGCACACAATCCCGACTAATGTGAGCAGACTAATGTAGGCTCACGAGTACAATCCTGCTGCCTCGTCTGTTTGGGGAACAACAGCTGTAGTACAGTTCATCTAGAACCAAAGTGATGAATGTTTTGGTTGGAGAAGGGAAGCCTCATGAAGCCCATCATATTTTCAACAGTTCAATAAAAGAAGGACACAGACCAACTCTCATTACATACACAACTCTTGTAGCTGCCTTGACTCACTAGAGTGTTTCAAGTTGATTCCATCGCTCCTCTCTAAAATGGAAAAGAATGGTATGAAGCCTGATTCAATACTCTTCAATGCCATGATTAATGCCTGTTCTGAATCTGGAAATGTGGATGAAGCCATGAATATATTTCAAAAAATGAAGGGTAGAGGATGTAAACCCACAGCCAGCACTTATAATACCCTTATTAAAGGATATGGAAATGTTAATAAGCCTGAAGTATCTCTTAAATTACTCAGGGTAATGTCACAGGATGCAAATGTAAAACCAAATGACAGGACTTACAATATTCTTGTGAGGGCTTGGTGTAGCAAGAAGAACATAGAAGAAGCATGGAATGTGGTGTATAAGATGGTGGCATCTGGTATACAACCTGATGTTGTCACCTACAACACATTAGCAAGGGCATATGCTATGAATGGGGAGATGAATAGGGCAGAAAAAATGATTTTTGAAATGCAAAACAACCAAGTGTGGCCCAATGAACGTACTTGTGGTATTATTCTAAAGATGGTAATAGGGAAGATGCAATGAGATTTGTTTATAGAATGAAGGATCTTGGGGTGCATCCAAATCTTGTTGTGTTCAATTCTCTTATCAAAGAATTTCTTGACACCACAGATACTGACGGAGTTGATGCGGTGAGGTCCAACATGTCTAATATTAGATTTCTAAAATTCTCTCTCTCTCTCTTTTATTTTTTTTTCTCTCTGTTACAAGAATTATACATTTCCAAGTGGTTCCATGTGTCTTGTCGTGTAGCTTTCATGTTCTATTGTCATCTTGGCATCATAATGGAGAGTGTAGACATTGAATGTAGGAAATTTCTTAGTTTTGTCATATAACCCATTAAATCAAGTATAATCTTCTAACGTTCAACGGCTGCTGAAGTTTTTAAAAAGTATTCAGTATTTCGAATATTCCAAGTAAATATTACTTGCTAAATTGGACAGGCTCTCACATTGATGGAAGAATTTGGGGTCAAACCAGATGTCATAACATGGATGCTTGGAACTCAGCAGGCCTTACGGGCAAATGCCCGGAGATTTTCAATGACATGGTCAGAGCTGGTATCGAACCTGATATCCATGCATTCAGCAACCTTGCAAAAGGCTATGTGCGTGCACCCGAGCCACAGAAGGCCGAGTCAACCCTGACTTCCATGCACAAGTATGGTGTGCGTGCAAATGTTGTGATGTTCACCACTGTTATCAATGGGTGGTGCAATGCAGGAAAAATGGAGTGTGCAATGAATGTTTATGAGAAAATGCATGCAGTGGGGCATTTCTCCCAATTTGAAGACTTATGAAACTCTAATTTGAGAATATGGAGAAGCAAAACAGCCATGGAAAATTTCTCCAAAAAAAAAAAACAGCCATGGAAAGCGGAAGATTTGCTGCAGATTATGGAAGAGGAGGGCGTCCATCCTAAGAAGAGCACAATCCAACTTTTAGCTGATGCTTGGCGTGCCATTGGTTTGACAAATGAAGCCGATAGAGTTCTCTCAACCGCAAAAGAAGATTGGCAATACATGACAAATACAAAAATGTATGAGATACCCGCGGAGAGATTGGAGAGCATTTATAAGAAGCCAAATCTTAGTACTTCTAATTCTAATATTTTGCAGATATATAGAACAGTGACAAGTGACCATAAGGGCTCTTCAGCTGCTAAAATTAGAAGCGAAATAGTGCTGAAAAAATCCGTGTTTTCATCTGAGACCATGTGGACTGCAACTAAATCTTTGTTCAACCCTACATTTGTATTCGGGGTGCAACAACTGGTTGTATGCAGGAAGTAATGGCAAAGTCACATTGGTAAATGTGGGCAGTTTGTAAATGCATATGGATTGGTGTTCATAAACTGATATCTGCACAGATCATTTTCTTTAAACAGCCATTTAGTGACACTGCAGCAGATGCAGATTGATTTATCAGCTCCTTGAAGGTTACAAGTGCTGAATATTATTTGTTATTCCGAGTTGTAGATATTGAAATTATTGTTTTGAGATTTATACGTATATTTCTTCCGTACTCATTATTCGCACCGCTGAATTTGTAGGCGATCTTGTAATTCTCTATAATAGGATGCAATTCAATTCAGGAGCAGACGGACTGCTGTCAGATTGTTTATGAATGGAAGGAAATTCATGTCCTTCGAAAAACACAGATTTGTCAAATATATAATGCCCTTCTCGATTATCAGTGATGATTCATATTCTCGGCATAGTTCTTAAAGGATATAGTCTTTCATCTCTGCCCTCATGGTTTTATTGCCTCTTTAATAATGTTTTTAAATTCGTTCTTATGGTTTTCTACAACTTCATCTCAACCAGTCAGTAAGCTATATTTATCAACATGGTAGGGAAAAGCATTTGAAAATAAGTCGGAATGTAATCATGTTCTTCATCTGGTGCTAAGCCCAACTGTTGACTGCAGTCTGATACCCTGTCGCCAGAAAGGGAAGAAACTATGATGACCGAAGTTAATGTACTAAGGCAAATATTAATTTGGACATTATCAAAAAAAAAAAAAAAAAAAAAAAAAAAAGGAGGACTTTTAGAGAATCAGCATTTATGTGATGTTTATTGTTTGCAATGCCTGCATTGCTGCGGGGATCTATGTTTTGAACGCTATCCTTGTTTCTGGGTTTCTGTGAGACCCACTTGAAGTAGCCAAGCTAATAGTGCCGGGATGTTAACATAGACTATAAGACAAAGGTTTTTCACTTTTATCGATAATTTTTATCGATTCGAGACATGTTCAATTAAAAATTTTTCGACCTTAGTTGTTACTAAGTAAGAGGTCTAACCCAGTTCTAGTCGCTTCGATATCTTGACATCAGTCTTGATTATTGAGGCCATCTAATATCTCTATTTTAAAAACGAGAGTTGTGGATGGAACTAATAGATACACTGCTCAAGTAACTGTTTGAGCGTTCCATCACAGTATGATGTGCCATGCCTTGCAAGTTGCAGGTACTTATTGTTGCTTTAGACATAACATGAAAGAGTGGTGAAAAGATTGAC